>JAQLOM010040198.1:0-17699 GCA_030068315.1 Chrysichthys thysi
TGTGTATATATATATATATATATATATATATATATATATATGTATGTCACCTGTTTCATTCCATGGACAGTATGAACAGCTTTTATTTTCGCCCAATGTATAGAGAGTGATGCATCTAACCCCCAACTGCTCCCCAGGTGCTGCAGCATGGCTATAAATATATAGACAGATAGATAGATTCCCCATTCCTCTCTCTAAAATCCCTCATCCTTCATATTATGATAGAATAAATATAAAATTATTCAAACTATTTCGAGACCTCATTTCAAGCTTGAAATCATCATTCTGTTGGGAGTCAGTTTACTTCTTTATTGAAATAAACTCTTGGTTATGTAAACTGTTTAGAGCAAATTCCGGAAAAGACCTTGTGTGTGCACTATTGCTCCCAAGTTACCGCACAAATATTAGAAAATTTTGCATGCCTGTAACAAGTGAAAATATCTTGAATACAGTCACATTTATTTAGTATTTGCTATTTAGAACAAACTATATAAAACATATTAAATATGGCCAAATTGATCTAACATTTATAATTATGAAGGCTACAGCTGATAATTTCAGGTATCAATTTCTTAAAAACTTATCTTCCCAAAGAATGAGGGTGTTTTAAAGCATAAAAAAGTACAAAATGTCAAGAAATGGGTTAAACAATCTTTTATGTGGTGTATGTAATAATCTCAGTGGCGGCACAGTGGTGTAGAGGTCGACCTGGGTGCCTTTCTGTGTGGAGTTTGCATGTTCTTCCCGTGTCCACGTGGGTTTACTCCAGGTACACCGGTTTCCTCTCACAGTCCAAAGACATGCACAGAGGGGATTAGCTAAGTGGCTACTCTAAATTGCCCATAGGTGTGAATGTGAGCGTGAATGGTTGTCTCCCTCTATGTGTTGCCCTGTGGTGGACTGGCGACCTGCCCAGGGTGTACCACGCCTCTCGCCAAAAGTCAGCTGGGATTGGCTCGAGCTTCCCCCCGCGACCCTGAACAGGATTAAGTGGCAGAATATGAGTGAGTCAGTATAATAATCTCAATGAGACCTGGAAAACTTTCAGGTCATTTTGTCTTCACTTCTTTGAAAGAACAATCTTCAACCACGTTATATATAAATAATGCAGCCAATATGACTGTTTTTAGGAAAAATCAATCGTGTTACATTCATATGAATATTGTAACATATTTCTCAACAGAGAGTAATTATTTACAGTTTGAAGGGTTGTCCTAATTTCGTTATCATACTCTGAAATAAAGTAACAACTATTAACCTTACAACGGTATGACTGCAATCGTGTGCATATTCCCCCATGGCAGTGTTTGTATAATTTCATTTAATGTGGGAAACTTGCATTTGTAAATTTCTGGCCGACTTTATTTGGATGAATTGAAGCAAGGTCTTAAAATACAACATAAAGGATGTTAACAGTGCTGTCATGGCAACAGCAAATCTGGGCAATGCTTTACATCCAGTTTCCATTAAATTATGACATATACTTATTCACAATTAATTCACATTATTGATCAAAAGTTCTAGTTAAAGAAAGTTAGATGTATTGCGTAACCTAAATACTGTATGAGTATTGTAGAGAAATAGAAAAATGCCCTTTAGCCAAAGAGGAAACAGGTTCTTGGTTGAATATTTTAAACATTCGTTAAAAGACTACACATGGTGTATGTTTAGTGTTACAAATAATACAGGATACGGCAAGACTTATAATGTTCTGCTTATCTTTCTCCTTTTCCTATACAGTATGGACTATGAAAGCGCTTCCCACATATGCAGTAACTGTGTGCATATTATCCATTAAAGTTCTTTTAAAAAACATTTAAAAAGAACGCATTTTATTGGGAATGATTTAAGATTATTCTAAAAATAAAGGTTCCTTGTAACCTGGGTGATACCATCAACAGGACAGATTTTATACATTTATTATGTATCTTTTCCCAAAAATGGAAAGGGTGCACATGGTACAAAAAGGAAAAGTACAGTTTAGTAGGATACAGAGTGTGTGTTTAAGGCCAGTGTATGCTTGCTGCATATGAAGGAATGTAGGCATGACCATCCACGCCTCTGTCTTCAATAATGGATAAGGCATCCTCATGTCATCCTAAACCCTGGCTGCATTCCTGTAGCCAGAAATGAGGATCAGTAAATAATTTACACTATATCAGCTCATGAAGTCTAGATTGGCTCATGCTCAGCTTCACCCAGTCTGTCTAGACTGACGAATACACTGTTTGGACATTATTTTGGTTTCCAAGTTGGATTTCCGGCTCTGAAGATATAAGCGTCATGTCACCATGATACACAGACTGTCTCATTTCTCTCTACCTATTTTTATACTTCCTCTTCTGCAAGGTAAGAGGCCACAGAAGGGTCTGGTTTACTGAAAGTGTCGACCTTGCTTTCTTTTCAGAGGTCACAACTAGTGCTTCAGATAAATAATGTGCAAAATGCAAATATTATAGAATAAAAAAATAAGATATTCATCTGCATACCTGTGGCATCTTGTAGTGTCAGACTCAAATTTCTGTCATTTAACACTTGAGTCAATCATCTGATATTTGATCATCGGATATTCTTAATGATGGTACTAACCAGTGCTAAATTAGACATCCTCTGGTGAATATTGTGGGGTATGTTTAATATATACAAAATATCAATGTCAAAATATTCATTCAGACACCTTCGTGTAATATAACACAAAGGTGATGGGGGGGAAAAAATGATCCGCTTTATTCAAATACAAGTGCAGTTATTCATCTGAGCAAATTATTTTCACACAAATTCTTCATTCAAGTTAAAGCAGAAAAGTAGAAACACGTTCATTTAATGAAAGTATGAAACTAAAAGTACAAGAAAGATTCACAAAGGAAAAAGAGATCCGTCTTAGGCACTGATGGTAAATTAATGCCCCTTTAATCAAGGAATGTGGAAAAATATTAGCTACGGCTAACTAACAACTTTATCTTTCGTGTCCTAATCACACATATGCTAGCTAGCATCATATTAGCTGAATGCTAGTAGCTAGCCGCCAGGATACAAACTCCTTTTATATATAAAAAGTCTGCAAAGTATCAGATAAATTACAGATAATTCTTCTTCTTCTACTACTACTTCTCCTTCTCTTTTTACTTTCCATTAGCTCACAGTAGATCTCAGGTTTAGATTTGTCTGAACAGAGTTAGGACATAAGATTTAAATGATTGTACATTGCTGTGCCCACTTCTGTTGCACTGTATGTTGTAAACCAGAGATATCCACAATCCAGCCACAGGACAGATGCCAAATGTATGATGGGTGGTTTCCCATCCAAGTCATTGATCGTCATCCTTTCACCTGATGATGGCAGCAGACTGTGTTCGCACAGTTAGCTAAATTGCCTAATAAAGCCCAACGTTTCCGGAGTGGCGTGTTCGAAAGAGCTGGAAACAAAGAGACTTTTTCACTGAGAACCATAGTAAATGTGAATGAGACAGCTGTGATAGTTAAGGAATTTAATATTATAAGACTTTATAAAACACATAATTGGCACAAAAAATCAGCTAAAAGCAACTTTTTATTGTGAAAGAACCCTTTGTGGATTCTTGAAAACCCCTTAATTAAAGCCGATTTGCAATCAAGTGTCAAAAAATGGCAAGTAAATTTATGATTATGTTAGTTTGTTCAATTCCTTTTTGTCTTTTAAAATAGGGAAACGAAAGTTGGAATTTCTGCACTGTTCACCCAACTTTAGTGTGAACGCCACCTCAAATTAAAGCTAAAAAGTATGCAAGTTCGGCTCATATTCATTATTAGTCTATTATTTATGTCTACTACTATTACTATATACAATATACTTTGGTAGACATATCTATGAACCTGACAGTATGTGTGTGTATGTGTTGATGACAGGCCTTTGTTGATGTTTGTTGATGTCGCCCCGTTGAAAAAAGACTGGACACCTCTGCTGTAAATCTTTGTATGTGTTTCCATGCTTGTCCTCAGGGCTGGAGATCACAGACCCTGGGCAAGTGGTGTACAAGGAAGACAGGATCAGTGCAGTGGTGGAACATGAAGTTATGCTGAAATGTGGTCCTAGCCTCCCTGACATCTACATCTGGAGCTTCACAAAACCAGGCACTGAGACGATTCGAGCCGTGGTGTATAACTTTGGAAAGGGTCCAAAACTGCAGCAACTGGCCCAGGACTTGGGTAACCTGAACATCTCTAACAATGCCTCTCTGTACATAGAGAAGCTCCCTTTAGCAGCAGAGGGTCTATACACCTGCCAGGCTCTGTATGACACTGTTGCAGGAGCCAAGCTTTACTACTACTACATGTATCTGCGTGTTCTTGGTTAGTAAGTTTCTAGTCTTATATAAACAGCAGATTATCTTTTTGTGAGAAAGTATGAAATAAAATAGATAGTATGTCTGACTTCTGTCAAATTTGGTTATCATGAAGCTTACAGAATACATAGATAGCATGCAATCTATCAATCCTGGGGGGAAATTGCCATATGGAACTAAAACAATTGCAATCAATATGTTGACAAGCCTTACCCTTCCTCCAGTTGACCAACCAATGTAAGGAAAAAAAGAAAAAAAAAAGAAAGAAAAAAAAAGAAAAAGCCAATGTCATTATTACATTAGCAACCTCAGCCCTATCAAATAATTTGCCATACAAATACTATTGTGGTAACAGGAATTATTTGCAGCAATTGGCCTTGGAAATTTAAAGAGGTAGGATGCTCCAAATATATCTGGCCGAATGGTTCAATTTACCTGACCTCAGATTTTCAAGCTGGAGGAATGGAAACAAGTGAAAAATGGAAACTTGAAAGTTATCTTTAATATTAGATGATTATTATAGGTTTAAAACACTTTAAAAACTACACCATCTAACTGTTGCGAAAAACAATCCAGCTCAAGTTCAAAACCACTCATTGTTGTTTCTCCAATGACTTTTCCAATGACTTCACCTACAGTGCCAGTCTCCAAACCATACATTTTGCAAAGTGGCCCTTCAGCAATTGAGGGTTTGTCATTTTGGATGCACTGCAATCTGGAGAATGGCACAGAACCCATACACTACATCTGGGAACAGGAGAACCGCACTGGGCAGGTCAGCATATTGGCTGAGACCAACAGCAGTCTGATCAACATGACTTTGGTGACCCGCAACCACACTGGTTGGTTAAGGTGTTTGGCCAGAAATGAGGTCAATGAGCAGCGCAGTGACCAGATCTGGTTAGATGTCTTATGTGAGTCTGAACTGTTATATCACTAAACATTTCAGATGCCTTAAAAACCTTCAAAGTAACTTTCAAAGTAGTAAATAAAGAACACCTTAGATTGAGCTAATTTTGGGGTAAGAAAGACATACAGGAAGAATATGAGTGATTGACCACTGATCTGCTGCTTTTAAAGAATTGTTCAACATATATATTCAGTTGTGCTCATACATTAACATGTGTGTACCATTCTGTAATGGGATTCAAATTAAACCATGAGACATCTCAAACTAACACAATCATTAAAGAAAACATAATTTAGAAAATACTGAGATGGTCTCTGTTCAAAAGTTTGCATACCCTTAGGTCGCAGTACTGCGTATTCCCCCCTTTGGCATCGATAACAGCTTGTGGTCTTTTGTGATAGTTGTGGACGAGCGACTTGATTCTTTCAGATGGTAGAGCTGACCATTCTTCTTGGCAAAACGCCTCCAGTTAATGTAAATTCCTGGCCTGTCTTGCATGAACTGCACATTTGAGATCTCACCAAAGTGGCTCAATGATACTGAGGTCAGGAGACTGTGATGGCTGGCCCAGAACCTTTACTTTTTTCTACTGTAGCCAATGATGGGTCGTTTTGGTCTTGTGTTTGGGATCATTGTCATGTTGGATAGTTTAGGTGCATCCCATGCGCAGCTTCTGGGCTGATGAGTGCAAATTGTCTTCCAGTATTCTCTGATAATGTGCTGCATTCATCCTGCCATCAACTCTGACCAAATTCCCTGTACCGCTGTAGCTCACACACCCCCAAAACATCAGCGATCCACCTCCATGCTTCACAGTAGGGATGGGGAACTTTTCATCATAGGCCTTGTTGGTTCTTCTCCAAACATAGCGTCTATGCTTGTGACCATAGAGTTAGATTTTGGTCTCATCACTCCAAATGACTTTTTTCCAGAAGTCCTGATGCTTGTCTAGGTGCCATTTTGCATATTTCAAGCAGCCTATTTTGTGACATTTGTGCAGTAAGTGCCTCCTTATTGTGCATCTTAAAAAATCCACACTACTTTTCTGTAGAGAAGCCTGGATGCCAACTGAAGTAATTTGTGGCTTTTTCTTTGCATCCCGAACAATTCTCCTGGCAGATCTCACTGAAATTTTGTTGGTCTACCTGAGCGTGGCTTGGTGTCAACAAAACCCCTCAATTTCCACTTCTTTATGGGAGTTTGAATGCTGCTGATTATCATTCTCAACTCTTTGGATATCTTTTTATAGCCCTTTCCTGTTTTACAGTTGAACAACCTTCTCTCTCAGGTCCTTTGACAGTTCTTTTGCTTTCCCATGGCTGAAATGTGCAGGTTACTGTCAAGAGCCCAGAATCTCACTGAATTCTTATACACAGACACTAATTACAAGCATACAAGTCACTGGGGTGGACAATTACCCTTAATATCCATTTGACCTGTGTGTGTCAATTTGTGTTTATGTTATCAAGCCAACACTTCAAGGGTGTGTAAACTTTTGATGAAAGCCATTTGGGTGCTTCCACATGTCATTACACATTTAAAAAAAAACCCACACAATTGTGTGATAATAAATGGCTTCACCCAACCACTAACTCTGAATGAAATAGAAAATTTTGGGCATGGTCAATCATATTTTCAAAAAAATGGCCAATATTTCACAAGTTCGGTCAGGGTATGGACATTTATGAGCACAAATGTATATATATATAATTTTTTTAACCACTACTTTTATGTATTTAGTTGGACCTGATCTTCCTCAGATTGATGGCACAACATACTCGGTAACATCTCAAGGATATTCAGTCCTGGAAAAAAGAAACATCTCCCTCATATGTCAAGCCTCCTCTAACCCTCCAAGCCAGTACATCTGGTTCTACAACAATTCAGAGATCCACTCTGGACCACAGCTCACCATCAACAGCATCCTACGTGTAGACACAGGCTACTATGCCTGCTTGGCTCAGAACGCTTACCTTAACACCCGTTCTAAAAAAGTCATCACTCTCACCGTCTACTGTGAGTCCTACTACATGGTTCTATGAACAAGTCATTTTCTTTCTAGTGAAGCGTTTATGTTTTCATCATTAGATGCCATTACCCAGTAACACACAATGGCTACCATTCAAGCCTAGACTTAAACAAACAATAAAAAAAAGCACATGCTTAAAAAAATGACTGAATTTGGAACTCTAAAGCATTCCTTGATCTGTCCCTCTGGGGAAAGCAGACAAAGTAGAGCCTTCTTAAGAAATACAAACACTAAAATATCCAACGAACTCTTCTGAAACCAATTTTTAAAAGACTGTGATGTCTAGAAAGTCTATAATTGTGCTACAAGAATTTGACAGAAGGTACAGAAAAACCAGATGTAATTTGATAGTATACAGATGGGAGGGATGTAGTGTTGTAAATTCTATGTACAATCTCATACCTCAATTACGTTTTAGTGCATAGCATATCTTACAGTATGGCTTACATCGTTATAACTAAACTGGAGCCATCTGCAGTAACACTGATACAGTATATTCATAAACAAGTTCATATTTGTTGAACATGTTCCCTACCATGTTAAGCCATGGGGTCTTCTTCTCACAGACCCTCCAGATGGTGTGCCAACTTGTTCCATCTTCGCCGTGAAGAACTACTCTGACCTGGCCCTCTTCTGCTCATGGAAAGGAGGTTACCCTCCAGCTACTCTCAAATGGAGTCCATATGTCAATGATGAGAATGGACAGGGTGGACAGGGACAGGTCACTCAGATTCAGGCAGGTTTGGAGTCGGCTAACAACTCCATATACACCTGCTATGGCTCACATGTTGCACTAAATTTCACCCAGACCTGCAGCACAAGGACATGTGAGTATGGGGTACATTAGCTTATATGTATCTCCTTTACTTATAAAAAAAAAAAGAGTTTGTATGAATTGTATGATCACGAAACCACAAGCTGAAAAGGACTACCAACAAAAATAATACCTCCCTTAAGGTATAAGAAAAACATACAGTACATTAAGAGTCTTCTACCAGGATGGTGGAAAGAGCTTCTCCTTGCAGTCTAAAATGCTTTCACTTGCTGTCTTCAAATGAAGATTAAATACCTATCTCTTTACCAAGCACTTGAATTAACACTGATTTAAAATAAAAAGCTAGACATGTTTTGTCATTTCATTGCACTACTAAACGTCTTAGTCCCTGACCTACTGAACTAGCATGAGTATGTGTTTTTGAGACTGCAAGGCATGTGTTTGTTCTGGATAAGGGTATCTGCTAAATGTTAAATGCTGTACTGTAAATGTAAGTAATTTTCTGTAACAGCTTGATTACCACCTTTAGAGACAGAGGTTGAAGAGCCTCTAACATACTGGTTATTAAATTACCAAGTTAACTGAAAATCTTCAATAAATAAATAAATAAATAAATCCCAGAAGCATTTCTATGTAAAACAAGTTTAATCATCCTTCTTTGCCAACATACAGAGCCTTCAACATACAGGTCATTAAACTGATTGAACATTTTCAAACTATGTTTAATGTTTCTTAGGGCTACCATATGGAGATCCCCAGTGTTCTGTAAATTCTACCCGTAGTAATGAGTACCTGAAGTTGTCCTGTTCATGGGAGGGTGGATTCCCTCAGGCTCTCCTATGGTGGACTTTCAGTTCTGGAGAGATGCAGGGTACACCTAAGGAAGCCACCAACATCTTGATCCTGAATTCAAGTATTGCCAACAATGGCAAAATCTTTGTGTGCCATGCCAGACATCCACTGATTAAAGAAAGCAAGCAATGTGTGATCAAACTGGGTACGACCTGCTCACGAGGAATATTTAACTGACATATTTAATTGTGGTTTACACCTGAACTTTCGGGAAATATATATGTGTCTTTCATTTAGAGACGCCAGTGTTGATGACTCAGCGCGATGTGGTTTCGGTATATGAGGGTAGTGATGTTCAACTCACCTGTATTCTGAGCAAAAACTACCTACCAGTCACAGAGATTGCCTGGTATAACAACTCAAAGCAGAATGTTGGTCAGACACCCACAAAGTATGTCCTGCAGCAAGATGGTGCCTGGTTTAACCTGACAGTGAGGGATACAGACAGCAAGGTGGACAGTGGACAGTACTGGTGTTCGGCTGCTAATGCAGTCGGAGGAACAGAGATTCCCATTTCCCTCATGGTGATGAGTGAGTGGTTGCTTTGGATGGTTTAATCATGGGCTGATTTGTTATACTTTTAATATTCGTGGGGGTGATATTTGTCATATCTATTCACTAGACGTCCAGTGACCTTGTGCTGATTGCCATAGGCCCTTATGTCTGTAGTGGCATCAATTTTGTGCAGCATGTTGAGGTTTTCTGTAATTTGGGTATATTCCTAATCTGTTGTGTCAATACCTGTTTCGTTTCAACTATCCCACAAGTCAGTGAATGAATGAATGCTAATCTCATTCTTTTTCAGGATATCCATTGCCACCAAATGTAACAATCAGTAAGCTCATATACAGTGGGCGCCAGAGAACAGATGTTAATATCGAATGGCTAATTCAGGTGGATGCTAACCTCACTGGGTTCTTCATCGAGTATCAGAGGCTACCGGACCCTGTAGGGAGGAGTGATATTCCCCCTCTCTGGCAAAAAGTGGTAGAAAATCTGGACCCCAGCACCCGCAGCTACCAGATCACCAATCTGGATCCCACCAACAAATATGCATTCCGTGTAACAGCCATGAATCACCGAACCACTGGAAATCCTGCAGAGGTCATGAGCCCAGGCGAGAACTGATACGGCACTTAAAACCTGATAAAAAAAAATGTTATGTTTGGTTATCATTTATTATATATTAGTAGCATTTACTATTTTACAGTGTCAGTTCCAGTTTCTAAACCATACATCAGACTGAATGACTCGTCACCCCAGGAAGGTGCATCATTATGGATACACTGTGATCTGGAGAATGGTACAGATCCTATTTACTACTTCTGGGAACAGCAGAGCCACAGTGGCCAGGTCACCATATTGGCTGAGAGCAACAGTAGTCTAATTAATATCTCTTCGGTGACCCGTAACCACACTGGCTGGTTCAGGTGCCTAGCCAGAAACGAGGTCAGTCAGCAGCGAAGTGACCGGATTTGGTTGGATGTCATATGTGAGTGAGAGTTGTCACAGAGCCTATATTCTCCACACAACAGACAACAGTCCTCATCAACCCACTATTTAGCGCATTTCAAATACTGATGATAATATAAAAATTTTAATACTGGTCTATTCCACTTAGATGGTCCCGACTTGCCTCAGGTACATGCCATTGGTTACTCTGTCACAGAGATGGGATTCTCAGTCCTTGAGAAAGGGAACATCTCCCTTATATGTCAAGCCTCCTCTAACCCCCCCAGTCAATATGTCTGGTTCTACAACAACTCCCAGGTCTCCACTGGGCCACAGCTCACCATTAACAAGATCAACCGAGTGCACTCGGGGAACTACACCTGTCTGGCGAATAACATTTACCTGAACACTGTCTCCAAGAAAACTATAACCCTCACCGTTCTTTGTGAGTACTACTACATACCACCTGTTTATTACTGACTAAGATTTCGAACTGCTACATTGGAATACACTATCTATTAGAGTTGCACAGCAAGCAAATATAGCTCAAGATACACTGTCTATCTGTTTCTTCATAACCTGTGTTGTGTTATACTTGCCTGGGAAGTTTGTGCAAGATTACCCATGCTGTATGTTTCCCATATATTGTTCATTCAGATCCACCAGATGGCTTTCCATTGTGTAGCATGGTCCCAGCCAATAACTACTCCGATCTGGCTCTCTTCTGTTCTTGGGATGGAGGTTACCCTCCAGCTACTTTGAACTGGAGTCCATATTTGAATGGGAATGGAAGCAACAAAGTGGTTATCACTACAATCGCTCAGATTAAGCCAGCTAACAATTCTGTATTTACCTGTTTTGGTTCACATGTTGCACTAAACAGCACCCAGAGCTGCAGCACCAGGACATGTAAGTGACATAAGAGATTCAAGTATTGACTTCAAATCCCACCATTTTCATAAAATATGTGGTTCTTAGGGCTGCCCTATGGAGAACCCAGGTGTTCTGCGAATTCCACTCGTAATAATGAGTACCTGATACTTTCCTGCTCATGGGATGGTGGTTTCCCTCAAGCTCTGCTGTGGTGGTCTTCCAGTTCAGGGGAAATGCAGAGCACATCTGAGTTAGACACCAGCACCCTGGTCCTGCGCTCCAATGCTAACTACAGTGGCAAAACCTTTGTTTGTCATGCAAAACATCCAATAGCTAAAGAGAATAAGCAATGCATCTTAAAAATGGGTAAGACCTATTTATCTCACTTTTTAAAATAAGCAGAAACTGGTTATTATTACATTAAACCTTAGCATTGTTGGATTACTGAATCTGATTGGTCATGCACTTATTACCATAAATAAATACAGAAGAAAAGGCTTCACATTAAGCTGCAATACATCACCCTATTGTTGTATTTCTGTGCAGTGAGCAGTTATAACATTAAAACAACTGCCAGGGATTATCTCATTACAATGGCACCTATTAAGAGGTGTGATATATTAGGAAACAAGTGAACAGTTCAGAACATCTCCAAAAACAGCAGATCCTGTGGGGTGTTCCCCCGCAGTATGCAGTGGCTAGTACCTACCAAATGTGGTCCAAGGATGAACAAGCAACCCGGTCTTGGGTACCCAAGGTCATTGATGTGCAAGAGGAGCGAAGGCTAACCCATCTAATCTGATCCGACAGAAAAGAGCTATTGTAGTAGCACAAACTGCTGAAAAGTTCATGCTGGCTATGGTAGAAATATGTGTCAGAACACAGTGCTTTGCAGCTTGCATAGCAACAGACTGGTAAGCACTATGGAAATAAGATGCCTGGGATACCTGGGGTCCTGGCATTCATGTAGATGTTACTTTGACGCATACCACATAAAAAATATTGTTTGTATAATAAATATCGTTGCACACCAAGGAGACCCCTTCATAGTAACAGTATTGCCTATTACCAGTGGACTCTTTCAGAAGGATAAGGCACCCTCCCACACTGCAGAAACTGTTAAGGAACATGACAAAGAGTTCAAGGTGTTGGCAAGCCCTCCAAATTTCTAAAGGTCTCGATCTGATTGAGTATTCAATTCAAATCAATTCAATTTTATTTGTATAGCGCTTTTAACAACAGAACATTGTCGCAAAGCAGCTTTACAATACATAATGTCCAATTAAAGGCTAATTAATCATAAACATATCCATGTGTGTATATGTTTAAATATATAGAAATGTATAGATAAATGCTTATCCCTGATGAGCAAGCCTGCGGCGACGGTGGCAAGGAAAATCTTCCTCAGATGACAAGAGGAAGAAACCTCGAGAGGAACCAGACTCAAAAGGGAACCCATCCTCATTTGGAGCGACAGCTAATGCTATTATGACATGCCGCACCTACAACCATGTGTTATGTGGTCAGCTTAGTTGTGGGAGGAGGTCAATGTGGTGCAGGAATAGTCTATCCAGCTGCAGCTGATCACCAGCGGGGCCCAGAGCACAAGACGATCCACAACCAGCCACTTCACAGCCACCACAGAAGAACCGCCCGTGGCAGGAGCAGGCCAGCATCATCCCCAGACCTCCCGAAGCACACCGAGGCAGTCTGCATGGGCCATCCCAACAGTGGCACGATGGCAACCCCCCCAGAGTATCTGTGGGATGTGCTGGACAAACAAGTCAGATCTGTCTCACAGCTTACAGGATTTAAAGAATCCGTTGCTAATGTCTTGGCGCCACAATAATTCCATGGCTCAATGGGTCAGAGCTCTTTAGTCAGCACAGGGGGGATCACACAATGTCAGGCACTTAGTATTCATGTAAATGTAAATATAAAGGATTATTTTCCTATGACAGCATGCCATGGGTGTCTTATCCCTGGTCCCTTACACAATATATAAAAAGTACAGTATACTGCATTAGACTTTTTGAGGTATATCTCTTGTATAAGCCTTGAATTATTCAAGAGTCAGTATTTGACTGATTGTATCTATTTTTGATGCAAGATACCATATCTTCAAATCCACCCAGAGGTTTCTAGTGTATTGTTTTTCAGTTGGTTCATCATTCAGCTGGAGATATTTCACATGCTTTCTTTCTTGCAGAGGCACCAGTCTTGATGACTCAGCGCAGTGTGGTTTCAGTCTTTGAAGGCACTGATGCTCTACTCACTTGCATACTAAGTAAAAACTACCCAGTGGTTTCAGAGGTTACCTGGTACAACAATATGAAGCAAAAATTGGGGGACAATGACATGAAATATATCGTTCAGCAAGCTGATAGATGGTCCTTGACTGTGCGAAAGACAGATGGCATGGTGGACAGTGGACAATACTGGTGTTCTGCTACCAATGCTGTTGGAGCAGCAGAGCTCCCGATCATGCTGATGGTGATAAGTGAGTGATCTCCAAGTTAATGTATAGTTATAGAGACATAGGTTTAATGACTTGGTCAAAGCTCCGACAACATTCATTCATTCATTCATCGTCTCTAATTGCTTTACCTGGTCAGTCTTGCAGTGGATTTGAAGCCTATTCCAGGAATAGTGGGCATGATGTGAAAATGCACCCTAGATGGGACACCTTGACACACACACACACACACACACTTATTTACATCACAGGACAACTTATCCTGGCCAATCCAAATACTGGCATGATTTTAGGAGGTAGGAAAAACGTTATATGTTTAATTATTCACTGAATTCCCTAAAGATCTTGAAAATAGTACAGCTAGGGACATAATCCAGTTTGGCAATGAATTTTGCATGATTTAGATATCTGATCACTAGTATCTCGATAATCTAGCTGAGTTTCATGAATACCAGGTACCAAATCATATCCATCCATCCATCCAACCCTGTACGTGGCGCTTAACGCACATGTCTTTAGACAGTAGGAGGAAACCAGAGGGCCTGGAGGAAACCCACACAGACATGGGAAGAACATGCAAACTCCACACCGAACCCGGGGTTCGAACCCAGGACGTTCTCACTGTGAAGCAACAGTGCTAACCACCCAGCCACCGTGCCGTCCCACCGAATCATATGATCTGCAATAATTTCTGTATATATCAATGCATATCTCAGTAATGTTTGAATTCTAATCCTGTGTTGTAAAACAGAAAGAAAAAACAAAACAAAAAAAACATAGGTACTGTTAGTCCCTTTCAATCCAGGGTCTCATGGATCAGTGCTAGTCCATGTGGTTCTTCTGGGTAAACTGGGTTTCTCTAACAATCTGGAATGTCTGCCAACCATATGCCGGTAGATGAACTAGCTATTCTAAAATGCTAAAAATGCTCAGAGTATATACAAATGACTAAAAGTTTATAGTAATTCTGATAAAACACACAAAACATCGACACTATAATTAATACAAATCATAAAAACTTAACAAGACTAAGGACCAATACATTTTTAATATGGATTTTGTGTCTTGCAGTGCCAGTGTCTAAACCCACCATGCTGTTGAGTGACTCTTCACCAGTGGAAGGCACATCAGTGTTAATGCGCTGTGTTGTGGAAAAGGGCACAGGACCTATTAACTACACATGGGAGCAGGAGAGCCAGACTGGGCTGATCACAACAATGGCCAAAGAAAACAGCAGTGTAATCAGTGTTACCCAGATTTCCCGTAACCACACTGGCTGGTTCAGGTGCCTGGCCAAGAATGAAGTCAATCAGCAGCACAGTGACCGGATCTGGTTAAACGTCTTGTGTGAGTGAGAACTGTGATATTTTAACAAGGCTGGCTAACCACAGTAATTTCCATATCCATGTAAGTTTTCACATGGTAATAAGCCAAGATCAAACCTGGTATACCAGACAAATTCTCATTGGATGGATTTTTGGATTATCCAAGTGTCTTAGAAGAGGGGGATCAAATTTGATCCCACTTTACCTGATGTCAAGTGCACCAAACAAAAAAAAATCAATTTAGTAGACCAATAGAATATCAACAACTCTTCTTTAAGGTGTTAATTTATCTGCAATTATCTGAAAAGCACATATTAAGTGCACAGACAGATTCAGAATATACATCACCGATCTTTGTCCCAGGGGTATCCTAAAATGGCCTGGTGACGGTGTAGGATTTCATTCCAATCAAGCAAGATCCATGGCTGATTCTACCTGTTTAAGCTTCACTCAGGTTTGCCTTCTGCAAGGTTGGAGTGAAAACCTGGACTCGAAGCAGCCCTTTCCAGATAAGATTGGACACCACTGATTTATACAGTATGGTGAATATACAGTAACTGGGGTGTTCACTCTCTTTAATTTTTTTTTCTATTTAGTTGCATTAGATTATGGTCCAGGGCGGCATGGTGGCTGAGTGGATAGCACTGTTGCCTCACAGCAAGAAGGTCCTGGGTTCAAGGATGTTGCCTTTCTGTGCAGAGTTTGCATGTTCTCCCCGTGTCTTCGTGGGTTTCCTCCGGGTACTCCGGTTTCCTCCCACTGTCCAAAGACATGCATGGGGATTAGGCTAATTGGCTACTCTAAATTGCCCATAGGTGTGAATGTGAGTGTGAATGGTTGTCTGTCTCTGTGTGCCGCCCTGCGCTGGATTGGCGACCCGCCCAGGGTGTGTCCCGCCTCTCACCCGATGTCAGCTGGGATTGGTGCCAGCTTCTCCCCCGACGAAGATTATGTCCCAAATCTACACATCATCTACACAAAATAGTCCACAATACTGAATTCCCTATTAGGAACATCATGCAGCAAACTAATTCGGGGTAGCTACATTGGCTGTAAGGAGAAACTACACTATTTCAACCTGTTCCTTGAATGTTTCTTGGTCTTCCTCTCAATCCAAATGGGCCCCAACTGTCAGCACATACAAATCTATGCTCTGCTTTGTAAAAATTACACCCTCTTTGTAAGTTCCAATAATTTTTGTGTACCATTTCCTGTCATATTTGGAAACCAAAGTCTTACTGTGAGTAAGACACTAAACGTGTTGAAACAATCTGCTCTTGAGATCTCCGTGTTCTGCAGTCTTGAATTATTCATTCAAGTTAATTTAATTACTACCTGTGTCTCATTTATCACAACAAGGCAAGCTGTGTAAAATGTAATGGTTATAAGGCAAAGCAAGCAGGTGCGGAAAACAACAGCGTTGCAAATTAGATGAGCAAACCTTATGCATCAAAAGACCTAGCTCTAAGATTCTTGAATGCAAAATCAGTTGAGGGATGAATATGATTTAATTCAGTAGATAGTCGGTAGAGGATAAGGTTAGCTTCCAGACATTTTTTTTTCCTTTTCAATTTCTCATCTTATTTACAGTTGTGTGTAACTTCTTTAAATCATGCCATTTTCAGGCCTTAAGCTAATACCTTGAAGAAGGATTTAACTCATCATTTAACTTATTTTGAGTAAACGCATGCACTGCAGACAGAGTAGTGCTCTTGCTAAGGGTTGCTAGGGAAAGTTAACTCTTGTAGACAATATATGACCTTGAGCACCCAGGCACTGGTGGTTGAAGGAAGAGTTTACTTAAATGGGGGAAACAAATCTGAACAGGTAACAATTTAGGTTGTTTATGTGAAATCCATCTGCAGTTTTGTGCCTGGCATCTGCATCTCTTTTCCGTAGCTTTATCTTAAGAATATAAAATTCTACATTCTAACATGTCCTCTGAGCAGCATCCAAGCTTGTCTACATTTAAGTGATATGGGTATCTTGTGTTCAGTTGGCCCAGACCTACCTCAGATAGATGTCACACCCTACTCAGTAACAGATCATGGATACATAGGCTTGGAAAATGGAAACATCTCGCTCGTGTGTCAAGCCTCCTCTAACCCTCCCAGCCAGTACATCTGGTTCTACAACAACTCCCAAATCTACACGGGACCACATCTTACCGTCACCAAGATCCTCCGTATGCAAGCAGGCTATTATGCCTGTCTGGCCCAGAATGCAAATCTCAACACCCGCTCCAAGAAAACCATCACTCTTACTGTCTACTGTGAGTCCTCAAATTTACTAATGCATGTCTATTGAGCTACTGTAATTCCACTCAACTTATATTTTGAGATGCCGTATCAGTGGAGTCACATTGCCTATTATCAGTGAATAACATACCTCTGCATTGTTTTCATTGTGAGGACTTTATTCTGACAACAGAAATGAACACAGCCAACATTAAGTGGAGTGGGTGGCTGGATCTTCTCCACGCCTTGTTTTGAGCATATATTGAAAAGAATAGGGTATTTTTTCTGCATTATTATGGAATCGCTAAGCTAACAGAATCTATATGCACATAACTATATATAGCGCATATCAGAACATGACAGTTGCATAGGCATGATAGATAGATAGATAGATAGATAGATAGATAGATAGATAGATAGATAGATAGATAGATAGATAGATAGATAG
>JAQLOM010044666.1:3622-15092 GCA_030068315.1 Chrysichthys thysi
GGCACAGCTGGATGGCTGGAGGGTTGTACCAAGTGAACCTGTCAGTAATTGGCATTGCTGTTGTTTCTGTTGAAGGTCAAGGAGGGCCTTGTGTCTGGTGCAGGCTGGACCCAGACTTCACTCGGCTTTATTAAAAGATACATAAAAAAAACACCTCATGCAAAGAAAAAAAAAACCCTTTTGAAAAATGTGTATATATTACTTACTTTGGTCATATCTTTGGTATTGTGTATGTTTATATGATGTAGTTACAAAAGGTCACTCCTTGGAATGTTCTGCCAAGTTTCGGGAGATGACTTTCCTAAGGCCTGGTGTTTTCCCTTTCAACACAGGAAATGATGTATGAGCTTTGATTTGTGTAAGAAAAGACAAATACTCACTTTCTATAAAAGATATTTTTATCTATAAAGTGTGTGTTTTTCTTTTCTTAGACAACTCAAACCTCATGCATCATTTCCTGTGTTGAAAGGGAAAACACCAGGCCTTAGGAAAGTCATCTCCCGGAACTTGGCAGAACATTCCAAGGATATCCATCCCTCCATCCATTATCTATACCACGTACCCTGTCAAGGGTCACAGGGAAGCTGGAGCCAATCCCAGCTGATTTCGGGTGAGAGACGAGGTACAATCTGGGCAGGTCGCCAGTCTATAACAAGGCTCTTCAAGGATATGTGAAACTTATTTATAGAGCTGTACCAAAGTGTTTGTGTTGGCTACAGATAAAGGAAATGAACGCTTCTGCCAAATGTGATTCTCCAGGTGAGTCTCTGAAAGAGCCAAATAGGTCAGAGTCAAGGTCAAGGCTTCACCTGTTAAAGTGACATAAAGTTTCTAGATAAAAATCAGCATACAGTCAAACTGTCTGTTGATTTTGTGAACTCAGACTACCACTAAGATATCTGTTAGGGCTCCAAGGGAAATTGTTAAGGTTATCCTATTTGCCAATGTAAGTCATTCGTGGCTAAACAATCTAGGATGTTTGTCTGCATGCGTATAGTCTGTCATATGGCCACGGTCTAAAGTCTGAATGGTTTCACACCTTGTTTTTCCAAAAAAAAAAAAAAAAAAACGGGTGAGAAGTGATCCAGTGTAAAACTGTTATGCCTGATCCTATGTAAAACTTCTGGACATTTAGGCTTGTACTTACTGTGAATAATATCATTTTCTCTTGGTTGTATGTTATTTTTTATTACATTTGTCGGCAAAGAACATTCTGCTTCTTCAGAGTTCCTCAGAATTACAGGCCAGGGCGGTCTTCGAAACATTTCTACTCAAGAAAAACATGGCAAGCTTTGAAGCGTGATGGTTTTATGCCTCTCAAAATATGAACATAAGCAGCTGCAAAAGCTATTTTGGAAACCCCCAAATTTTCAACCAAATAAATATTTATGTAACTTTCAGACTTTGCCAACTCCGAATAAAACCCAAAGTATGTAGTGGAAAAGTGGATAGAAGCAAACAGTGGAGCTCCTTGGGGAAAAAAAACAAAAACAAAAAGGTTTACATTGAAAAAACTACAGCAGCTGATGGCCCAAAACTTCCAAGCTGCAAGCACATTAAAATATCTATCTATCTATCTATCCATCCATCCATCCATCCATCCAAACAAACAAACAAACAAATAAATACTGATGGTAACCATAACTCTGCTTTACTTCAGGCCACATCTCACCATCCCATCACTGATCACTGTCCTATAATAGCATCCCTTGTTGCGTTTAATTCCTTTATCAAAAATATATTCATACATGAAGGAGAGACTTATTAAGATTAGAGACGTCCTGTATTCGTAAAGGGGTCAGTGTGGGAAAATGATGGAGGTGAATGGACACAAAAGAGTTTAACAAACAAGCCTAATGGGCAAACCGGAAAAAAAAAAAAAAAGCCCTCATTAGGACCAGGTTTGGATGAGGACACACACAGCATACAGTCTTGATGGAAATTAAGCAGCAGGCTCTGGAAAACACAAAGAAAGTGCTGTCCAAGAACAAAAGAGAATGATTGAACGTCCACATTAATTTCTGTCAAGGGTCCGATATGTGACGCGTGAAAAACAAAAGCACACACATACATTAATAGGGAGGTTTTAGAGCAGTTTCCCGTATGGGATTGAAAAAGTCAGCATGACCATGGTTTATGTATGTGATGGATTTCACAGGAGAAATGAAAGCCACATTCAATCGTGTTCAGTATGCATGCATAGGTAGCGTTCTGGATGAAATAACTTCATGGGTATGTTTTAGAGACACCTTTCCTGCATAAATATCCCATTTGCAAGTTGGAGTCAATAGGTCAGTAGTCATTATACCAACTAGGGTTATAAAATTTCTAAATCATTAAACATGACAGACGACGGACAGCTTGAGTATGTCTCCACCTGACACTGAGACGACTGTAATGCCTCAGTCAGTGGGCGTAATGACCGTTAGCCGTGATATACAATGTCCATTTTGGGCATAAACAAGCGTCATGACTTTGTGAGGCAGGTGAAGTCATTTTGTTACTGAAATGTCCACTGAGATGACATTGGTTTCTCAGTTTGGGCAGTGAAACGAGGCCGACCCATAGTGAATCGTGATTGGATCGGAGAGACATGCCATCCTGTCACAAGCCAAGCAGATTCTGGGCACACGGCCCACTGAGGCTTCCGAACAGACAAGACGCTCGGACAAGGTCACATCCCTAAAAATGCGGATTACAGGAAGCATAGTATGTTTATTGTTTAGTCTCCTGTTGTATATTCATAGTCAGGGTCTGAGAGTAATATACTCCCTCGGCAGTATTTAAGTATATGGATGATTGGAAAAGTGCTTTTTGTATTCTTACTCTAATAAAGTGATTTTCTGTGTTTGTACTTTTCCTCCAGGGAATTATGAATACAGCAGACAGATGCTTGGTTTCTGAATATTGGTTTACTTTTTAAAAATTAAAAGTCTTTTTTTTTTCTTTTGTCACCTGAGGGTGTTTTGTGTATTTAGGCCTTCGTTACAAAAAAACAAACAAACCATAGAATTGAAGAAGGGTGTACTTTCTTGTAACATTTAGAGGCATTTAGGCAGGAAGCTTTGCAGGTAGTTGAAAATGAAATGAAAATACTTGTATCCACGGAAAATGTATCTCATTCAGTGAGTTATATTTAACTACTGGGGACAAACTTTTTTTTTTCTTCTGTAAACCCATTGTGTTTACAGCAAATGTTTTTTCTGTCAACTATTTCAGAGTTATCACCACACCTAGGTTTAATATTTGGCGAGGTGACCACTGTGGAGAATGAAAGTACTGAAGTTTCCTGTCATTTTGGGTTTTTTTTTTTGTTTTTTGTTTTTTTTTTCACAAGGGTGGAGGCATTGAAGCTAAATGTTTCCAGTCCCTTTATATTCTTGGACTACAGTGTAATTCAGTCTACAGGTTTTCAGGAGGGTTTCAATTTGGAGATTAATATTCTGGAGATTTCACAGCTAGTCAAGAGGTCATTAGTGGAATTTCTTGCCTTCACGATGCGCTTCAGACCATCAACCAATAAATAGACAAATATTACATGCAGAAGGCTTTTGTTGTACAGTAAATCAAGGCAGACTTTGATCCCACAACCTTCCAATCGAAGGGCCAATGCCCTGACCGCCAGGCTACCACTGCCCCAAATGTTAGCTTAAAACTATAGTGAATTTTGTGCTACACAACAGTACTTTTTTGACCATGTATCACATGAGGATGAGTTCTCTTTTGAGTCTGGCTCCTCTCGAAGTTACTTCCTCGTGCCGTCTCAGGGAGTTTTTCCTTGCCATCGTTGCCACGGGCTTGCTCATGAGGGATCCTTATAAAATCTAAAATTTCGTAAGTTTATTACTTGAATTTAGGTACTTCTGTGAAGCTGCAACGTCCATTGTTAAAAGCGGTATACAAATAAAATTGAAAATGGACTAGACAGAAGTTATTTATGCTACTCGAGCACCTGTGGTGAGAAAGACAAGCAGAAGAATGTTATCTTCCTCCCTGGAAGAATGCATGCTGTCAGATACAATCATCTATGATTTTTTCAAATGTTTTTTTTTTTTTCTTTTTCAAATGTCTTCCCCATACCACAGGACCTGTATTATGTCTGTGGAACTTCCTCCCAGACTGCAAAACACTAGGGGAAGGTAATGCATGAGCCAGCTTCCCAGTCTGACACAAACTCTGGTCAATTCGGGTTAAAGCCAGAGACAGCACAACTATGATCAGAATCCCATGTAGGAATGTTCTCCGTAACTAACGACAGAGCTTCTCCTGCTGGTTGGTAACACGGCCAGAAAAAGTCACGATTCACAAGAAGAAGAACGACGAGGTCCTGGTGTAACCGATCCATGTTATTTGACGCATGACCAGGAATAATTTAAAGATAATACCTTTTGTTGCTCCGGGATGACTCAGACACCCAAAACTCATATAATTTAGACAAACAAAAAAAAACCCCTAAACCACTCAACATCAAAGGATTAACTGCAGTATTGCTTTTCCCTGGATGAGACTTATGCCGCCCTTTTACTGTTTCTATCGAATAAGCGATCATAGACATTAAAAGTCATTAGTTTTCAGTGGTGAGTCACAGGACTATTAGGAGCACCAGATCTCCATGGATGTTGAATTTTCAGAGCAGGCTGTAGATATGTTGAAAAATATATGCAGAGAATGAGTTGTTGACAGTTTTGACGTTTAAATCTCATTTATTTCATTGTCTACAGTAATGTTTTCGTAACGTACATGTTTATTAGTTGAGTGAAAAGGACTTTAGAGTGGGTTTTTTCAATGCACTAGGTTGTGGCATGCTAGCTATCCGATGCACAGCAGTGCGTAAGTAGTTCGCTGGCTAACACGATGTACTGTAAGTTCATGTATCACGCATCATGCACCATGTATCACGGATTTACCGAAACTAAGCACAAGAAGTGAATTATCGCTGTTCTTTTCAGAAGACGTACAGCCTATGCAAGGCAAAATCATTTAGCGATTTCAGATAGCACAGTCTGCAATCCAGTGACTTGCTGTCAAAGACCTCAAAGAGGTCTGAAAAAGGTTCTGAAAAGTCAGAGATGGACCGGACCAACAGTGATTGGTTTCTGACTTCCTTTCCTCTGTCCCTAATAGCAGGCATAGAGGAAGACATGAAATTCGCAGCATGAAATACCATTTTGTGTGTTAGGACAAATTAGTCCATTAATATGATGGTCTCTGAAAGTATTGCTTTTTTTTTTCCTGATTCAAATGGACCGCATAGTTTTATGGGCTCACATTTATAAACGTTTCTACAGTCTCCCAGATGAACTCCAGTGATAATTTGGAAGCATTTCACTATTTGCCAAATGGACTAGTTTTTTCAGGCATCTTTTCAGAAACCATTATCTATATACCACCAGCAACAACTCATATGCCCAGAATATCTCAGTTTTCACCTTATTATAACCCAGCGTCTACTAAACACTTCTGCCACTTCTTGGACAACAACTACTACAGTGGGTTTATATATATATATATATATGTGTGTATATGTATGTGTATATATATATATATATATATATATATATATAGAGAGAGAGAGAGAGAGAGATGCAATAGAATATATATTAATATTCTGACGTGTAATCCTGTTCAGGGTCGCGGAGGAAAGCTGGTGCCAATCCCAGCTGACATCGGGCGAGAGGCGGGACACACCCTGGAGGGTCGCCAATCCAACGCAGGGCAACACACAGAGACAGACAACCATTCACACTCACATTCACACCTACAGCCAATTTAGAGTCGTCAATTAGCCTAAATCCCCACTATGCATGTTCTATCCATTCCTGTGGGAGGAAACCGGAGTACCCGGAGGAAACCCACACGAACACGGGGAGAACACGCAAACTCCGCACAGAAAGGCACCTGTGCCGAACCCGGGGCTCGAACCCAGGAGCTTCTTGCTGTGAGGGGACAGTGCTAACCACTCAGCCACCGTGCCACCCTGCGGTGGAGTAATGATACCATAAAATAAGCATTACATTTATGCTGTATTATACACGGATTAGCTTTGAATTCAAATTAAAAATAAAAAAATACACATGAGATTAAAATCTCTCTCTTCTCCTCAGGTGTGTGGGCCACGCTTGGGATAGGCCCCACTCCCGCTTAGAGTGCGGCCTGAATCCCTGATATACGTGTTAAATGTGAATTCCTAAAGTAAAGCCTAATGAGGAAGCCAGAGGTCAATGGTGACAAGGGAAAACTTCCTGACACATCACGAGGAAGAAACTTGAGAGGAAGCAGACATAAAGGCAACCCTCCCTCATCCGAGTGACTATATATGACTATATCCTTTCTATAACTGTGTTATATGGTCAAAAAGTGCATCCGTGTAGCCAAGAAATTCACTGGAGTTTCAAGATGAAGTCTATTTTGCTGAAGTTTCAACTGTTCACTGATGGAAACTTGAGTGAAAAACTTTTTGTTCTAAGTGCAGAGCAAAAATAATCCTGGCAATTTTAGGCCTCAGCCCTCGCACCAAAATTGTTTGTCTCAACTGCAGTCCAACACCTTGTTGATGGTTTCTAAGTGTATCATTAGGCTGTCCATATGAAGCCAGTCTCAGCAAAAGCAAAGTGATGAGATCTCCAATCAGAAGTAGGGCGTGATGATGGATCAGTCAGATCTGGAGAGCAGAAGGGGTCAGGGTCACGGGAATCACAGGTGTAGCATGTGCAGCTCAGCAGACAGAGAAAGACAGAGAGAGAGAGACTTTTAGATATGCTTATTGTGTAAGAAACGTGTACACCATGCAAGCCAGGAATCCGGCAAAACTAACTTTGGCAGCATAACAAATTGGGAGAGTCTGAAGGTAACACAGACAACATGGGAATCTGGGATATATCATATTATTAATAAGAATCAAACAATATTAAGCAGAGGTTAGAAAAAAAAGAAAAACCAGTGGGCCTAAAACTGAACCTTGCAGAACACCAAACTTTACCTTAGGTAAAGTTTAGAGAAGTGCTGTGAAGGCACCATTTACATCAACAAACTGATAGGAATCAGTCAAATAAAACCTGAAACCATGAGAGGGCCGTACCCTCAACTCCAACAACAGCTGTCTTGAGTGCGTCAGTCAAAGGCAACTGGACTTCTTTTAGGTCCTAGACATTTCATCTCTCAACCAAAAGACTTCTTCAGTTATAAATGCTGATGTGGCATCGCAGACATTTAACCTGTAATGGGGCATCACCTTAGAGGTAGTCCTGACATATAACACACCAGGATGTATCAGGACATGTTTGTAAGTCATGTACCCCACCTGACCTTCATGTGAGTTGTTACGGTCCCACAGGTCGAGGTGTGATTGGTGGTTAAATTGCCTGGGAAGGGACCTCAGGACTGCGTTATAGGTGGAGTCATAGGATACCAGCTCTGTTCAACGTTGTTGGTTGCATTTGGACAAAGATGGCCTCCCCTCTCAATCCATCTGTCTTTTCTATCCAAAATGTGAACATACATGTATGCATCTTCAAAAGCTTGCTGTGGCATGCGCATGTGGCGTACTTGTTTGGTCTCTCCTATGTATAGGTCCAAGTACTCGTCACTGCATTGCACAGCATGCATGATATTGCTAAGCTTGCGCCTAGGTGTTTTAGCCTTGGGATGAACCAGTTTTTTTCTGAGGGCATTGTTGGGTCTGAAATGCACCGGGAAGTTAGGCTTGGATAGGATTCTTCTAAGTTTTGCAGAAGAAATCTACATCAACAATCTTGTTCCACCTGTTGTTTTGTCCTCACTGGTTGATATCTGAGGATCTTTTCCATGTCTTTTCGCTGACTTGATAAAGGCCCAGTTTGGATAGCCACTTTAAGTGCTCTTTTGATAAGTGTGTGGGTTTTTTTTTTTTTTTCTTTTTCTTTTTCCTCTGCCTTGGCGGAAATGTTCTTTTGCCGGTGGTGCTTTGGGGTCTTGATAACCCCAAGATTGTGTCCCAGCGGGTGAGTGAGTGAAGAGTAGTTTCCGAAGCCTTCTTGTCAACTTGATCCAGTCTCTACATTCTCCTCTGACACCTCTAGTCAACAAGGCGTTCCCACCTAAGGAACTGCTGCTCACTGGAGGGTTTTGTGTTTTGTTTTTGGCAGCATTCTGTGTAAACTCTAGAGACTGTTCTGTTTGGAAGTTCCAGCAGGATCTCAAGCTGAAATATTCAAACTAGTCCATTTGGTGTCAACAACCATCTCATGGTGAATGTCACTGAGCTCACGTTCTTCTTCATTATGATTTTGATGTGAACCTTAATCGAAGCCCTTAACCTTTAACCTGTATCTCTAACCCATATGTGTGTGTGTGTGTGTGTAAACAGACAGAGCGAGAGATACATAAAATTAGCTAAGTAGGAAAATAAATTAATTCAAGTGTAAAAGTTATTTAAAGGCTAGTTACAGTGGAAAGGCTATCGGTGTGCATCCAGAGCCAAAGGATCCACAAGCATTTACAAACTTCAAGTGATTCTGTACATCCACGTGACGTGAAAATCCATCACTGGACATGGATCTGGCATTTGTTTGCTTAAAGGATTGCAGTCCAATAGAAAACCGTGTCCTTTGGGAGAAATGAATCTACAGGAAATTCTCACAGCTGCTGTAACAAGTGCTGTGAAGCGAAGCCAGGATCAGCTGGGAACTCGGCCATCGCTCAAAAGCGCCGAATGCACACATTAAAGAAATGAGCTATATTTATGATTTGCATTCAGTGCAAAACAAAACAAACCGAAACACTTTGCTAAATTAATCATGTCTGTGTTTATTTGCTCAAATTAAATTTTCATAACATTTCATCCAAAGTTACAAGGCAGCAAGCACTTATTGAGATTTAGTGCTAAGTAGTGAATAAGACTGGGTAATAGTGGGGCTTGAACATGTTGTTTTCTTTAAAAATGACTTTCATGTTAAAAATTCAAGAAGCCTTGTTTAGCCAATCAAGCCAGCGTAAATCATACACAGTTTGGGATGCTAACTGAACGCACTGAACACAATTTAATAAAGCGGTGAACTAAAAAAATCCTACGGGGAATAGTGAGCCTATTGATTCACACACCGCTGTTAGACTTATGATTTGTCCGCAGCGGTAGAGCTGAGCTGCCTTCTCAAATGAAGCTAAACATAAAAAAATTTAAAAATTAAAAAAAAAAATAGAAAAGCAATGGCTTGGCTGCTCGCTTTGCAGTCTGACTTTGCCTCAGGTCTCTTACTCTTTCTGGTTTTTAATGTGTTGTTGCTCTGATGAATAACCACACCCGAGTCACCTGAGCTTCCTGTTTCAGAACGAAAAACGGGCAAAGAAGGAAACAGCGTTTTATTTCATGTAGGATTTTCTGGAAAATAAAACAGTGATTCAGTGTTAATAGTTTTTATCGTCCATCTTTCATCACACTGAGCCCAGAAATCATATTGTCATAAATCCAAATATAAAAACCCTGACTGTGCAGATAAGCTATTCTACATACACTACTCTTTGCTCTGGTTAACACATGTACTCTTGAGGTTTTTAAAAGTTTCTTAAACCACAGCATCTGGAATTTTTTTAGCTGATGTGTTTTCAGCTTTCGTATCTTTTTCTTTTACCACTTAAATTTTTTTTTTAAAAAAACAACATTTTGTGATCCATATCAGTAGCACATCAGGCACAGATGGCTATTTTTAATTTGCCCTCTTCTTCGTCTTGCTAGTATATACCCAGATGATCCACAGCTGGGCCATTCAAGACTGTTTATTAATTTTAGCCCGAAAATAATTAATTTGGAATTAATGTAAACCAATTATGGGCAGCACAGAGATTCGCACTGTTGCAATACATCACAGCAAGAAGGTTCTGTCAACCAGGGTGCCTTTCTCTGTGGCGTTCACAGATTCCATGCGGGCGTGGGTTTTATCTGGGTATTCCGGTTTCCTCCCACAGTCCAAAGACATGTAGCATTAGGTTGATTGGCTACTTTAAATTGCCCATAGGCGTGAGTGTGAATAGTTGCTTGGTTCTGTGTTAGCCCTAAAGTCATGTGGGATTGGTCCCAACTTCGCTGTGTCCCTTAATACGTAAATGAGAAATATAACCCCAAATTCACTTGCTTGTCATTTTTGCAGCCCACCTTCAACTCTTTGTGAACGTGTTTGGACTTGCCTGTCATTCAGAGCAACGCAGAGGAGAATGACGTAAATCAACCCGTAGAAATAAATCAATATTTAGCATTTATCAATATTTTAAGCTATTTTCCTAGCGTTATTTCTAACCACCAGATTCAAATGTCCTCCATCCATCAGCCTAAAGATCCACACTCTCGTTCTGTAAACATCTTTCACCGTGTGTTTGTTTCCGTTTTGTGGTTGCAAATGGCTGAAAAAGTCATTTGCATTAATATGATTTGCAGGTCAGTGACCACAACATAGACTAATGGATCGAAATTTGACTCACGGGAGGACAAAAGTTCTGGCTAATTAAGTGAATGAACGGATCTCCGGGAAAAAGGACTGCACAAATTAGCGCTGAAGGAATTCAATATGTTTCCTCTGTCTCTTTCATTTCCCTCTGCTTTCCTTTCTCTGAAGAAAAGCCTGCATGCATAAATAGGTGCGGCCAAATCTTTCCATTCTGCCCTGGCCCAACACTCACCTGCCAGGAATATCAATGAGCAAGAAGCAGTGTTTCAGAACTGTTTGCCCTGTCACATTCGTGAATAATGTAGTACTGAAGAGACACATTGAGGAGACATTCAGGCAGGCGTTGTCAGCGCACAGAGAAATCAACTGAGATTGAACCAAAGTAATTCGGAAAACATGGAATTTGAATTGGATTGGCTTGGCACACGGGGGAAACAGGGTTTGTATGGGGTGTCAGGCTCATTGGGATCTCACGGAATTTCTAAAAAAAAAAAACACAAACATTACCTCTGATCAAAATAAACCTTGGAGGACAGACAACATGGCGATTCGTTATTAAGATTGGGTTTTCACATGAGAAAATTGCAACTCCCCCACATTACATGGTGCACATCATAAATAGTGCATTCATTCATCCATCTTCGGTAACTACTTCAGGGTCACAGTGGATCCGAAACCTATCCTAGGGGCACTGGGTGCAATTTATTTTAACAATAGATATTTTCATAAGGCGTCTTTGGAGAAATCTGGATGTAGGTTTATATCCAGAGACAACAGTGACGAGGAAAAACTGAGACTTGGGGATAAGTTGCTTTTGGGTATCCGTGCGGAACCGTCTACAATAACAGAAAATGAGTATTCAAATGTGGAAGCTCCAAGCAGTGGCAAGGCGTTAAAATGAAACTGGAAGCTCAGCTCCAGTACCAGGTACTGATAAAGACCTGGCACCTTTTGATCAAATCCTATGGGGCAAGACCATTCAGTGCTTCATGCCATTTCAGCTGTACTTCACTGTAAAATTGAAGTAGTATTAAATAAAATTGTTATAGAGCCAG
>JAQLOM010045486.1:0-27171 GCA_030068315.1 Chrysichthys thysi
TAATAATAATAATAATAATAATAATAATAATAATAATATTATTATTATTATTATTATTATTATTATTATTATTATTAATAATAATATAATAATAATTTTCTATTGTTTAAATGGATTACTATACTAAGAGTATCTTTTGGACAAAAGGAAGGAAAAAAAATAAAACAGCTCCTCCAAAGGAAACAATTTTGCTTTTCTACTTTATCTCCAAAAGCTTTTGACAACTGGCTATCTTGTTTAATAAATAACCAAGGAAATGCCTCCGATCAGATAGCCAGTTTGTTTTTTGTTTGTTTTTAAAGTACTGTGCCATTAGGTAACATAATAAATCTGGTATGTTTCATATCAGAATGAAATGCATCCCAAGAACGACAGCGTCGGTTCAAATTCGCAGATGTTACTCAGTGAAATTTGTCAACGAAGAGACATGAATGAGGGATTAAAACCACACCCGCTGGCACCTAAGCATGCTTTTTGTTGTGTTCAGGTTGGGTTTTTGGCTTGACAAATTCTAGGAGCAGCTTCAGTATTCCTCACACCACTGTGTGTGGTGTGTTGACAAGTAAAAATGGATCAAGCTGGACAGCCATGTAGGGTTACATCCTTTTTTGCTATGAACTGAAAGCAAAACCTATCATCATTTGAACATCATGATGTTAAGTGTGATTTTCCAGATTTTATCGGGTTAGGCGTGAGGCCAAATGAAACCTTTTTTTGGTTCTGACAGAGGTGCACTGATCTGGCAACAAGTGTTTGTTGGGGATGATACTGACCAAATCTGGCATATGTTATGCCTTGACATGACACAGATTAGGTATGTTTACACAGGCCGTAACTTCTCTAGGCACAGTGGCTAAGTGGTTAGCACTGTCGCCTCACAGCAAGAAGGTCCCGTGGTTGGTCCCCGGGGTTGACCTGGGCACCTTTCTGTGTGGCGTTTGCGTGTTCTCCCCGTGTCTGTGTGGGTTTCCTCCAGGTACTCTGGTTTCCTCCCACAATCCAAGGGCATTCCAATATTCTTTTGCAATGCCAGTCTGCCATTTTTTCCTGCCGGGCGGCATGTCTGACCACAATTGTCTCAAATTCAGTTCAGCATTTGCATCATGTTCCTCAAGCAAATCACCAGTCTTATATTTTCCTGCCAAAAGATTGAAAAGCACCCTTTCCACTGATGCTACTCATTGCCTATGGATTGGGAGGGAGAAATACTAATTCATTTTCTTAGTAATGATATCAGTGGCAGGGTGGTGGTGTGGTTCGCTCTGTCACTTCACAGCAAGAAGATTCTGGGTTTGATCCCCGGGGTCAACCTGGGCGCCTTTCTGTGTGGAGTTTGCATGTTCTCCCCGTGTCTGTGTGGGTTTCCTCCGGGTACGCTGGTTTCCTCCCATAGTCCAAAGACATGCACAGAGGGGATTAGGCTAATTTGCTACTCTAGATCGCCTGTAGGTGTGAATGGTTGTCTGTCTCTGTGTGTCGCCCTGCGGTGGATTGGCGACCTGCCCAGGCCGTTCCCCGCCTCTCGCACGAAGTCAGCTAGGATTGGCACCAGCTTCCCCCGTGACACTGAACAGGGTTAAGCGTCAAAAGATGAATAAAGACGAATTACTTCTCCAAAAGTTGAGGCTGAGAGAGTGTTGGCTTTGTTACTAATCTTTGAAAAATAAACACAGGTGCCTTCATGGTATCTGGAGATTTTTTTAATGCTCCATTTGAGCAGTATCCCCCAAAAGCAAGAGTGTACTGAATATCAGCATTCAGCAGGTAATCATGCACGTGCTCATGTTCAGGACGTCCGCATGATTACGAGCGTGATATTGCTTTAATACTACAGTTCTCGAAACGAGATTATTATTAATATCAACCAACTAATATGTCAGACACAATATGGCCAAATATATTATTATGTGAAAAATAGTTCCCATAGAAGTGACAACTGGATTGAGCTTTGTCACACAGACTGACTGACGAATCATAGTAAGTGCAAAAACAATTTCGGTGTAACAAATGTTTGCTCGAGTTGGAATATTATATAGCAAATACAGATACGTGGACTGAGACAAACAGTGAAATGTCTCCGTGCTGATATATTAAATATCAGCACTCGTCCAGTCAAATTAGTGGAAAGAGTGTCACATGAGGGAAAACTTGTAATGAATAACCCCGGCGTACAGTTTATTACAGTAGTAGATAAGATAAGATAGCCTTTATTAGTCCCACTGGTGGGAAATTTGAAATAGTGTGGGGGTTCTGAATTTGAGTTGGTGTTTTTATCTAAATAATCACATCGAGTTGTCATTCAAGAGCACTGAAACAGTGGACATGTATTACCTTTGGAAGAAAATACACAGACATGACCTCTTAATGTCGCGGCATATCGTGTTTGGCTCCGTCGTTAAGCTTCGTCAGAGCCGTGAATACAGTACAGCCTAATAGAAAAATTATAATTAGTCAGTGTGATGGCTTAGCATGTAGTCTGTAGCATCTGAATGTCATTAGGCATGGAGTGTTCCTTCACAAATATTTTTGGATGGTTTAACCAAGCGTAATGCCTAGATATTACCAGAAGCTTGTAAATATAGGAGTTAAAAATATGGCGGGGTAGGGACTCCTTGGTTTTGTACTTAAAGCGTCAGCCTGAAGTACAAAAAAAAATTTTTTTTTCCTTTGTGTTAAGCATCCATGGACAGCTTCTGTCCATCTGTCCGGTCATGTCCTCTCCCCACCTGAGCCATCAGCACGTGTCTCATCCACACCTGACACACACTCCCCTGCACACACCTCTACGGACTGCGACTCCCGTAAGCACCTGCACACTCACAACATGGTGGACACCCTGTTGTTCTGTGTCTGCTCCTGCCAAACCTGCTAGTTCCCATGTTTGCTTTCATGATTCTGATCTGTGTTTCGTTGATTCGGTTTTATGATTGTCTCTGCCTTTGATATCCTGTTTATACGTCGGTCGACTGTTGCCTGTTTTTAGATTTTACCTTTGCGCCTCCATTTGGGACCTTTGTCTGTTAAAGCACTTTAATTCATTTCTGAACTACACTTGCATTCTGTCTGTGAGTTTCCCTGGACCTGACACTCACTACACTTGTGTCTTGCATCATACAAATGCATCTCTCATGGTTTCTAATGTGCTGGGAGAGTACCGACCCTGAAGGAGGGGTGTAAAAAAAAAAAAAAAAAAAAATTCCCTGAAAACAGCTTTCGAAGAACTTTTATTGTTCTCAGTTCTTGCGGTGCAAACGCACAAAAAACGGGGCAACTTCCTTTGACAGTTCTAGGAACAACGCACAGTCCCTCTGGTCTGAAAGCACCTTTTTTAGTACGAGAGATTCTCAGAGATGAGAATTCTGTCCAAATGACTGAAACGTGAACAAAGAGGAGGCATGGAGTGCAAGAGGAGGAAATGTGATTGAAATCCTAGCTAAAATCACTGAAAGAAAATCGTCACCAGTGGATTTTCTAATTGCCAGATCGTCCATACGAAAAATGTTTGTATTGAACAGCTGATACGAACAAAGAACAACTCGTACCGTGTGCGCTTCCTTTGAGAGACGGAGTGAAAAGGGGAATACGTGACATGTTGGTCGAGATCACTGAAAAAAAATCAACACTATTTGATTTTCTAATCGCCAGAAAGTCCATATAAGTAAGTATTCACGTCTTTGGATTGAACAGCTGAATCCAGTTTGACAGGAAGCATTCAGAGTCGGGTTCAGCCTTAAATCTGGGTGAAACCTTAGATGTGTAAACAACCACCCTTACTGTTAATGTTAAAATGGAAAAAAACCAAAAAAAACAGGTACGTGTTTGTACCTTGTACACGAGTGACAGTGAAGTCCAGACATTATTGAGCCTGTATGTGAAGGAGGAAGTGCATGCGATTTTGAAGCAGCTTACATGACTTAAGTGTTCCTACTGTCGGTGTGAATACAAACGGGGGAAAATCTTTGGAGTATACTTCGTAGGGGAGCTCCCCAGGGGGTAGATCCTCTCAAAAAAGCTGATCATGCCACACAGCCAGGTCAGTCAAGGTATGGATGGAGAACCCCAAGATCAAGACCCTGTCATGGCCAGCCTTATCTCCAGACCTGAACCCCACTGAAAACCTCTGAAATGTGATCAAGAGGAAGACGGATGATCACAGGCCATCACACAAAGCTGCGTTGATTGAATTTTGGCACCAGGAGTGGCATAAAGTCCCCCAAGAGCAAAGACTGGTGAAAGAGCGTGCCAAGATGCGTGAAAGGTCTGATTAAATGTCATGATTATACCATCAAATGTTGATTTCTGAGCTTGTCCTAAGTTCAGACATTAGTGTTGTGGTGTTTAAAGTGGAATATGATCTTGATTTCTGTGCATTATTTAATGTCTGAAAACACGGCATCTTTTTTGGTATTTCGACCAATTGTCATTTTTTGCAGTTAAATGATCTAAGTGACCATATTTTTATGTGGAATTTGGGGGGGAAATGGCTGTAGTTTTATGGAATAAAGCAAAAATGTTCATGTTCCTCAAACACATACGTGTAAATAGTAAAACTGGTAAAAATAGTACAACTGATAACTTTGCAGTGGTCCTTTTGTGCTCCTAGAGCTGTGGGATGCACTTCAGTCCTGAAGACATTTTCTCCTGATCTAGGTTGTTTGCCTAACAGCTATGCCAAAGTTAAAGGAACTGCAAATTTGATTTCAGTGATTCATTTCTAATTTAATCTCTGTTTAAAAAAAAAAAAGTATCCAGGAATGTTGTAAAAATCTATTAAATACGATGGTATTATATAATGCTGCAAAGCCCTGGTGCATTTCTGATTTGAAATATAATTGATTGTTCTATATAATAATTACATACAACTATTAACCCTTATATTAAACAATTAAAAAAATATGCCAGTTTAGTGTTTCATTACACAGCCTAGATGTAAGGTTCAAAACTGAAAGAAAAGGTTCTTTTACCTGGATTAAAAAAAAACTGTTTTTGGGGGAGTGTCGATGAGTTGTCTTATTGCACAACACCGAGTGAGGTGTTTTTGTATTAGTGGCCCAGATGTCCTCCCATGGAATTTACTAATGCATACGGGTGATATGAATAGGAAATGTGTCATTTCTGGTAACTGTTGAGACAAAAAGCAGCTTGCATGCAGAGGGTCCAAGTAAATTAGCATGTGGTGGTAATGCTGTGAAAGGCAAAAAAAAAAAAAAAAGCTTTTTCTTGTAAGGATTTAAAAATAAAAACACCTACTCATCACAGCTCTATTCAAATGACCGTATTAACTGAGGGTTCAGAACCAGAAATGACGATAAGTAAAGAAACTTTACATAAAGTGTTTTACATAAAAAAACACTTTCAAATTCTCCTAATAGTGTGTAAAAACTTGGCAAAAGCAGTAAATGCTGGATTTGAGGAACAGATACGTTGCTAGCTGTTAATGTACATTGTAAGCTGCTGGCAATAAAACAGTTTTGGATGCTGCACAGCTTGTGCTCCAGTTCATAATGTGAATTGTGCTGCATAAGTTGAACTAAAGATGGACTTGATCCTATACCTTCCTCTTTTCTCTTTTTCTCTCTCAGCTGGTGTGTTATTGCGTGGAGTCATGTGTCCAGAAGCATATCCAAGCCCAGGTTCCTGAGATCCTGAATCCTGGTTATGTTATTTCCCAAGGTACGAGGTGTTTTCTGATTACTTATAGGCCATTGGCAATAGCTGACAACGCAATTATTTTATTCCGTATTTCCACTGAGGCTGGCTAGTAATGTAGGCTTTAGTTAATCTTTTAAGAATTTCTCATTATAACTCTGTGCTCTTTCCATAGTGAATTTGGATGGGTGTGGAGTCGGGCCTCTGGGTTTAACGTCCAGTGACCCGGCTTTCACAGTCGAAATGGATGGCACCATCCAGGTGGTCCTTGTAACCGTGATACCAGAGGATGGCAAATCTTTCTGGATAACTGTCCAAGACCACAAGGGTCAAAGATGGTTTGTGGATGTCCTCCTTTCCCCTACTGGTCAGGTAAGGTGTAGTATTACATAGTACTCTGAACAAGTGGCCCAGGTGATTAATTCAGTCTGTAACGATTAATTAATTAATCGTAGTTTCTCTGCTGATTATGATTGCAGGTGTCCGACAACGCAGTTCTCAAACGCACCAAAAGAAGATGGAGTCCGCCGCCTTTCACTGTCAAGGAGAATGACATGGGTCCTTTCCCCAAGAATATGGACATGGTATAGCCCTGAGTTCTTTTCTGAATCTAGCATCACCATTTTCTGTCATATTTCTGTTTGGATACATTTCTGATGTAGTGTTTCCCTTTCTTGCTAGATTGCATCAGACACCTCGGTAAATTACACACTATATTATCAGATTAGGGGACCCGGGGTTACCCAGGAACCCGTAGGTCTGTTCTCAGTTATTCCAGAAACTGGCATGCTAAGAGTCCATAACACCATTGACCGTGAGCAGTACCCTAAGATTATAGTAAGTAAATCATGTTTTTCTCCTCTACTCTTCTTTACACAAAAACGGGGAGTGGGGGTCCTGTTTTCAGATTAAAAAACAAAAATCAATGATGTCCATTACGTCAGAATTTTCAGAAGTGTCTTAGCATTTTTAATGAGTTTAGGTGGGAGAGTGAGAAGTACTCAAATAAAAGACACTTCAGGAACAGTCTTGTTTATGCTGAAGTCTGACATTGGTCTTGTCTCTCAGTTCATAGCCCATGCCTACAACAGATTCACCAATAGAGAGACTGACGATCCTCTGCCACTCACTGTGATCATAGAGGATGTGAATGACAATGCTCCACAGTTCTCTGGCCCACTGAACTTTGCTGTGCAGGAGCATTGCCCCATGGGTAAGTAAGAGACAAAGAAAGATCCAAAATGTGATCAGTTGGACCCTACAGTACCCTGCCTTCACTCCAGCACACACACACCTGCATAATTTTATCGATCGATAAGTCATAAGCAGTCATGAACAACCACATATTCATTGCATTATTTAACATCCGTGTATAAATAACATGGCCTAACTCAAGTGGTAGCGAAGTTAAATAACAAATGTAAATTGATAAACCTGCTCAAACAAAGGTCGCACTCACCTTTGCTTCTAATATCCAAATATGTTTACAACCTGTAAAAGCTCACATGGTAACAGAAGACGAAGCCTGTACTTTTCTAACGAGCGAGGTGGAGGACCGTTTTATAATTTGAAAGAAGCTGATCATTGCTACGAACAAGTACTCATGTTAAGACCCTACGATCTATGGTCAACCAATGTGCACCTTGAGCTACAGCAAAGAAATGCAGTGCAAGGCACCAAACGTTTATACTGATTTATTGCCAGAAATCTTAACTAAGGTTCTAAAAATGAAAGCCAGTCTACTAAATGGGCTATATCAAATTCAAGAATTCACTTTATTTCCTGGTCTGTGTTAAGGCACTTCTGTAGGTAAAGTGGAAGCAACCGATAAGGATGAGCCGAACACCCTTCACACCAAGATCAAGTTCACTCTAAAGAACGGCACAAGCCTATTCCGTATTGACCCTTACACTGGAGTCATCACTGCTTCTACCAACAAACTCGACAGAGAGGTATGGCATGCCTAATAATACTAAAAATAAGGAAATGATCGTGCAAATATGCACAACTGACATAAATATGCTGCAAATGAATTTAAAAGCTTATGCACCAACATAACCAAGGCACTATGCACATGTGTAAATTGAAAACCACCTTAAATGTTTTGTTCGCTCCTAACCATGAGTAGAGCGTTAAAACAAATTCCAGAGTAAAAATGTGACCTGAGGGATTCTGAAATTATTGAGATAAGAAAAATGATATCTCGGACAAAAGTGTGTGTGTGTGTGTGTGTGTGTGTGTGTGTGTATATATGTATATATAATATATACAAAATTAAAAAAAAAAAATCAGGACAGAACGTTATAAAGAAAGCATTTCAATGGTATTAGAAAAAGACTGTTAATAATTTGGACAGCACAGTACGTGAACTAATTTTATTTTTTGGCATGTGACCCGAACCCTGGCCCTAGTTGATGTGCTTGCCTGTGATTTGGACTCCTCTAGAATATAATGTCAGGATTTTTACCTGTTTGAATAACGGTATTTAAGTCTCATTATAAATGATTAGAAATGTGGATTTTCCTTCAGGAAGTAGAGAAGTACTTTCTTGAAACCGAGATCAGAGACATGGATGGAGCAGCTAACGGTCTTTTCAGTAAAGGGATTGCTACGGTGTCTTTGGATGATATCAATGATAATCCACCTACCTTTAGAGAAACAGCGGTAAGTGCAGATATCATTTTCTTTGCAGTCAGTGTTGGCTATAAAATCAGATTGCCATGTTAAAATGTGCTATGTACATTAGATATTTAGCTTTGGGTCTTTAAAGGTCTAGTCATCGTTTATGTAGTACACTTCTAGTAGACTTTTTTTTAATAAAATTCAGCAAATATCTGTCCACGGTCCGCTAGATGCCCGCTTTGTATGTGCTCAATACTAAGCAAGATTACCAAATTTAGACAAACTGATGCATGAAACGTATATCCTGAATATTAAAATAAGTATTCAGTATGGCTCCTAAAGTATTATTCATTGCATTTTTGTAACAGTACAAAGGCGATGTGATGGAGAACAAAGCAGACGTGCTGGTGCTCAGGCTTCCTGTGGATGACAAGGACTTGAAGGGCACCCCCAACTGGAAAGCAGTATACGATATCACCAAGGGCAACGAGAACGGCAACTTCTTGATCAAAACAGATCCGGCCACAAATGAAGGACTGCTTTATGTCAAAAAGGTAAAGAGGACAGAAGGTAGGCTTGAATTCAACTTCTGAAGGCAGGGGTTGGTCAAATATTGCTTTGACTTGGTTTTCTTCTTCTTTTTCTTTTTCTCCTCTGAAACGAATTATGCAGACTAAAACTAAGCATTTTTTGAACATAAATATGAATAGAAACAGACAGGATGCAATATTATTCCAAAATAAATAAACGTAAATTTAAAATGACTTGAATGAAAATATCTCCTGTCAAAATGATACAAATTCAAAATATGAACATGCTGCAAAAAACCCCTGAAAATAAAAATTGTGCTTTGAAGTGCAAGTTAAAATAATAAATCCAAATTTCCATGCCATTTTGTCAGAGCTGGATGCTTGGCATCTTTTCTTGGCATCAAGTTGGTTTATGTTTGGGGTAAGGTAAGACACACGGGTTTACCGGCGATATACTCAGCCTCCCACCGGTTTTGAAAGCTTTTCTCTTGCCCGTTGTTAGGGACTGGCTTTGACTTAAAATTAGGGTTATATACATCACCAGATGCTTGATTGATATGACATAATTGGCGCGGGAATGATTGCAGGTAGCCTATCGTTTGGTAAGGCAGCAGTTCAGTTGCTTTATGGGATTTGTAGTTTGTGTGTTATCAGCGTTTCTTCTCACTGGGCCATTAAAAAAAAAGAGAGAGGGAGATGTATAAAATGATCTTGCGGGCCGGATATAATTGGATGGTGGTCCGGATGTGGCCTGCGGGCCTTGAGTTTGACACGAATGCTATAGGACATACAAACAATGAGCTTGGTCAATAATGTTAGTTGAAAGGCTGATTCTCTCTCATTGTTCAGGCAAGTAGGATAAGCCTGTTCAGCCTGATGGTGCTAGTAGTATAAGCACAGTGTCATCTTCTGGTTCACTGCATAATTATGGACCAATTTGCACAATATGCAAAGCTTATTTTTTGCTGACTATACCAAAGGTCCCCTCCACCCCACCCCCTTTGCATATCTTCTCAAAATTGGTTGGCAACATACTCATTGGTCTCAGAAAAGGTGATTTATTAAAACGTACATGCATGTTGACATCTGTAAACAATAAGGCCACCACATGCCAATACATTTTAGCATTGCCAGAAGTTGGTTTCTATAAACTGCTGTAACACATGATTGACTGGTTGAATGAATTAAAACTTGAAATAAATGTTCAGTACAATGTCTAAGATCATGTGCAAAGTTTGGGGTGTGGTCATTAAAGGGGAAAGAACGAAGGAAGGAGGAAGGAACTGAAACTTGAACAGTGCTGAAAGTGTTCTTCTGCACCTGGATACTATTGTGTAATAGTAGGGATTTCTAAATACATCTTTATTATTAAAAAAAAAAAAAAAGACTTCCATGGCACTTGACAGTGGTCAATTTGAGTCATGGTTACGGAACCTAAACGTGTGGTTTCGTTAGAGTTCTCTGCAAGAATTTTTTACATTTAGAACCCTTCCATAATTTTCATAAGCAGCTTCACAGAATTTCTTTTATATGTGAGATTTTTGTATAGTACTAATATATGCATATATGCTTGGTATGAGCCCTTTTGAAGTCCTTCTTTAACCCATTTTAGAGAGACATTTATCTGTAGTTTGTTTGATTTTGATGTATGGCATTTTCCCCTGATGCTCCAGTGTTCTACGGTGCAGTGTACATTTGTAAGTCTCTGCTTGTTTTTAATTATGGATGATTTACAGTGTTGGGACTGCAATTTGTGAGTAGGGTGTGAGACAGCTGGCTGAGCTCCACCCTGTGAGACATATTTGTGTGTTTTTGGGCTCAACCACACCTTGCCTTCAGCAAGTTAATACATGTTGAGCTAACTCGGAGCTCATAACTGATTTGAATTTTTTAAATCAGTGTTCAGGGTTTCCAAGTATTACCCCTTCATTGGGCGAAAAACCATATTTGGTAACATCAATGGACATCGAAAATGGCCCCTATGCTTCTGTGTGAGGTCCTAGAACCACATGAATTTCTCCCATCCTTAACATATAAATGTTATATGGCATATAAAATCAACACATACCTAGAAAACAAATTTTGTAGAAATCACAAATGTGACCTATAAAACACAGATAACCTTTAGTGATTATGTTTATACATGCACTAGCATAAATTTCACAGTATGTTCTGTCCTAAGTTTTGCTTTTTCAACCGCTCTGTTCTCCCAATTTTTTTCTTGTAATCAGCCTCTGGATTATGAGAAGCAGCCAAAAGTGAACCTGGAGGTGACGGCGCGTAATGAGGCTCCACTTGTGGGAAGCAGCTCCTCCTGGCAGAAAGTGCCCGTGGAGATCAGTGTGGGAAATGAAGATGAAGGACCAGAATTCTCTGCACCTACACTAGTGCTCAAAGTTAAAGAGAACGTACCCAATGGGACATTAATCGGAACCTACGCAGCCACTGATCCAGAGACCAAAAGCAGCAAAGACATAAAGTAAGGTCACTTGTGGGGTTCTTGCGTGCTTTCACGTGTGCAGTGTTTAGTCTGTTTATATCGAAGCCTGGCGTATTTTCCCCCTTGATGCAGTTCATTTGTGTAGATGAGAACACGGGCATGGACCAAAATAACCGATCTAAGCATGTCTGAGGTCTCGCCCTGGTTTAAAGTTGTTATATACTATTCTAGTAATTTATTGCGTGCCTGCTCAGTGTTGGCCATTCTCGTGATTTCTGTAGACATTTGGCAAAGTTTCACTCACCTTTTATTTTTGATTTAGGGATGAAATATGACCGTTGAATCCTTAACTGTGCGTAGAAAAGTTTTTGCCTTTTTGTTAGTTAAATTCTATGCAGTATGAATACAAACCAGTCTGTCTCTAATCTTGATTAATGGATTAATAGGTGTGTCAGTGCCTCTACTGAAATGTGACCTGTCGTATCACGTCAGGTATCAAGTCACATGGGTAATGTTTGCGCTATGGCCAATAAGGTGTGGTAGGTGAGATTGTTCAAATCTTCAATTTTGGCAAAAAATCGAAGGACCGATCCTTCAGTAGAATTTTGAGAAATTGTAATCCAGGAATCTGAAAATATGCATAATGCCAATCCCCCAAAATGATACTTAATACCTGATTTTATGTGATGGGTCACATATATGATTGTTGGCTTGTTGTGCCTGTTGGAGTATGGTTCAGGTACTATGAAATCATTTTTGCCACGCAGTAATGTTATCAACCACTGTGCAGTCAAGGAAATGAACAAAAAAAAAGGAGAAAATAATCCAAAACTGTTTTCCTCTCATAGGTACTATAAGATGACTGACCGAGGTAGCTGGATCAATGTGATGGAGAACACTGGCGAGCTGAAGACAGCAATGACCATTGACCGAGAATCACCACTTGTATATAATAATACATATAACATCACTGTAAAAGCAGTGGATAAGAGTGAGTACATCTGTAACAGATTTATCAATGATGATCAAAGCAAATACAAGGGAGAATGAAAAATAAAGGCAATTTGTTAATCGCGTGCTAACCCAAGAGCAAAAGCCAAAGCATGGAATGGAGACACCCAACTTCCATTGTCCATTCTTTTTGTACATGAAGGGGCCTATTCTGCTGCATTTCCAAGCACATGGGCAAACAGTGAACAGTGCAAATTGGTACACATTGCTGGGAAATGAAATTGTTCGCATTAAAAATAGAGGAATGCTGTCCAAAACAGTCTTACTGCACCATGACTATGCTCATCTTCATACAGCAGAAGCGTCAGTACAGGCTTGGGTTTGAACGTCTTCTGTGTTCACCCTACCACCTGGGTCTGGTACCAAGCGCTTATCATATCTTCAGTCCACTGAAGGAGGTGCTGCACGGTCACGGATTCACCTTTGGTGATGAAGCAAAGGAAGCAGTGCTCACCTGGCTTCAGGAGCAGTCGAAAAACATCATCTCTGTGGGAATTCATAGGCTAGTTGAACGATACATCAAATGCATCTTCTTACATGGGGACTGTGTGGAAAAATGCTATGTTCAATTTCTCACAGTTACGTCTATCCAAGCCATTAAATGAATCTTTGCCTTTACTTTTTGATTTTCCCTTCGTATATTCTATTGTAGATACGGTGTCGGGGAATTTCCAATTGTAGTGAACCTTAAAGTGTTTTTCTCGGCTCTGGTGTTTACAAGATATGTTCCAGTTATAATTGCGCAAGAGAACAGTATACTGCATGGATGGTTCTGAAAGTTTTTTGGGGTTTTTTTGGTTATGACTTATGCCATGACTGGGTGATAGATTAGAAACTCAGATTAAAATGCTGGATTTGGTTACGAATGCATCAGGACATCTTTTGTTTCGTGTTTTTTATTTGCCCTTAGAGTAGTAGTAGTAATAACCAAAAACATGCAGAAAATAAGCTATATGAGATCATAAAGTTCAGAGCCTGTGGATTGCATATTTAGGCAAGCACTGTCTCAGCATTTTGTTTCAACAGTAAGTCTCTGCTACAAATTATATTGTTTGCCATAAAGGTGGGTGATAATGCTTTATGTTGGTAATAAATCAAGTGCTATGACACCACACACTTAATATCCTATCCTCACTCCCCTCCTAGGTCAGAAGACTGGTACTGGTACAGTGTTGATCCTCATTGAGGATGTGAATGATAATACCCCAGTGATCACTAAACCAGAGCAGGTCATGTGCAGCAACTATGCTACACGGGGCTCTGTACTCCTGGAGGCTAAAGACCTTGATGAGAAGCCATACTCCGATCCATTCAGCTTTAAACTGGGTGATTCGGCTTTGACTGATGGGCAGTGGAAGCTAACGAGTTCCACAGGTATGTCAAGAGGACAAGGGGGCCTCTCTAGGGGTCTGTTGGGTTCATTCTAGCTCTCTTAAACTAGAAATTAAAATGGCAATTAAAACATGACACTGTAAGTGAGCCCTCAAAATTGCTTTTAATGTACACTGCTTTTAAGGTACCACCTGTTTGTTCTTTAGGTACCTCAGCACTGCTGGAGCCAGCTGTGGACTTGCCCAATGGTATATACCAAGTCCCGATACTAGTGAAGGACCTTCAGGGCTTTGGGAAAGAACAAGAGGTGTCCATTCGTTTATGTGAATGTTCGAAGGAGGGGGTGTGTGTACCTCGAAGTTTATCCACCACTCTGGGAGTGTGGGGTATCCTTGCCCTGCTGCTGGGACTGCTGCTGCTTCTGCTTCTCTGTAAGTACCTCTTGCTGGCCATGACATGGATTATAATCAGTTCAGCTCTTAACAACACACTGTACTATCGATATTACGGTATTGATGTAGGTAGCATGGTACATGCCTTTTAATTCCAGCTTCTTGGTTCTCATCACTAACTTCAAGCAACCCTAGATGTATTTTTATGCTTTGCAGTTACGTATCTTTATGTATGTGTATACCTTGTTTGTCAAGTATGTATATGCCAGTCATTTGATGTACCATTTGTCTCAAATTTGAATGTTAAGCTGCAAACTGGAGTGTTAAGGGGTGAATTGCGTTCTTAGATTTTATGCTAGTCATATTGTAGTTGATTCCTAGGATTATGTACCATACAAAAAATAAAAATCGAAATCTCTTTTTAAAAAAAAAAAAATGTGCATGTGCCGGCACATTTATTATCAATTATGATGGTAGAAGTTGAATAATGACCTTTCTCCTTGGGACAGGTCTGCTGTGCGTATTTGCATGCAGCACAAAGGGAGAGAAAATGGCTTTGGTTGATGAAGGATCTGGCGGGTTGCTGCTCAAATCTAACAATGAAGCTCCAGGGGAGGAAGTGGTGAGACTGCATTTTCAGCCTCTGTCCTAATTCCAGGGGATAGCAATGTTCTAAATGTTTTGTTAAGCATAAATGCTGGGGCTAAATGCAGCCTGATTAAAGGCCCCGAGAAACCATTTAATACTTGCTGTTTTTGAAATACGATTGGTTCACTCCGAGTTGCATATGCATGTTGTACGTGAAAATGTTCTTCTACCCACGTTGCCTGCATTAGCCATAGAAAAAACATGGATGGAAAAACGAGCGAATCAGAAAAAGCCCTTTGAACTTGCGTCACTTTGAAAATTAGTATTCATGGCCTCACCCACCTTGGCTTGCGACTGCCCACAGGACGACTGTTTTGATTTTGCGGCCAGGAGAGAGCAGAACCTGTCTCGGCAGGTAGAAGCTAACTATTGAGAGTAGAGGAGCTAACAGCAATGTCCCACTGGAGGGAGTGTCACAGTGCTGTTAGCCAATCAGAGGCAACACGTTTGCATGTCGTGAATAATCATGAGTAAGAGCCTAAATCCTGTCGTCCCCCCCCCACTCCTCCACCAAACTAGAACAGCCTGCAACAGGAGCACCAGAGTATTTTATTTATTTATTTATTTAGGCCTCCTCACACATCAGTGCTTGACCTTACCAGTAATCATGTACCTGAATGAGAACCTATCTACACAGCCATGCTTGTTATAAGAGCAAACAGGGACTGAACCTGGAACGGGATGTTTGCCAAGCGTGTATGGGTGTGGCGCTTGGGTGTCTACAAATGTTTGGCCATGTAGTACTTGTAATAATTTTAATGAATGTGTCTGCGTAATGTTGTATATAATTATATTGTAAAAATATAAAATTGCATTCCATGAACAGAAAGACCCAATGATACTGATGCCTACCAGTGGTATGGATGTAATGGACGGCTCTAAAGGAGGAGGCTTCCTGGAGCATCAGACCATGATGAGCTCAGGCGGAACCCTTTTTGGACCGCAGCAAACGTATGGAGGCAGCATGTACCAGAACAACATGCAGGGCTTCATGACCAACACATTATCCTCTGGACAGTACAACACAGGCATGTACAGCAACTCCTATAAGAAACAGCCAAACTTTTCATCACTGGAGGGGTTCAAGGAAAATAGGATGCAACTCAAAACAGTAAGTGGAGCTGGTGACTTTGAAAGATTTACCAAGCGCTCTAATACACTTAGATAACCGCTATCGCTTGTATATCTTTTTTAGCTCTGCGTCTGTTTATTGCTTGGTTGTGCTCTGGGGTTGCCTTTAGGTAACTTAATTATTTATACCCTGGTGCACGTGGTATCACCTTGCAGGTTTTGCATTGCTTTTGAACACTTTTTTTCTCCTCTGCTATCTTTAAGCAACTTCTGTGGCTTTTGTGCATCTTAGAGAACCACTTTGTCTCAGATTTAATGACGCTTTCATCTAATTTCATTTCACTTCATTGCGCCTACTCCATTTCTTTGTGGCAGAAACTGACCTACTTTCGAGAGGAGGCAGATACGCGATTTGCAGAGGATCTCCTGAAGCCTTATGGGTATGAGGGAATGGGCTCTCCTGCAGGGTCTGTTGGGTGCTGTAGTATGATCATTGAACAGGATTCGCTGGATTTCCTCGATTCTCTTGGACCTAAGTTCAAAACGCTTGCTGATGTATGCACAACCAAATCACAGAAGGGAGGGCAGTGAAACTGGTGAAGATAAAGATAAGAAAATATGAGAAATGACCTGATCATTTGGAGTAGTAGGTTATTAGAATGGATTTGTCTTCCCAAGACAAAGAGGGAGATGAGGAGAAATGCAGATATGCTGGATGTGTGTGAACACTAGCTACTGAAATCTGTCACCAAACACTAAAGCCTCATGTATTATTATCTGGAGTCGACACCAGAAAAAGGACTGCTCTGTTCAAATTAAGTGTGAGGAGTATGTGTATGTGTGTTTTTATATTTGATTGGTTGGCTGTTTTGTGTGTGTGTGTGTGTGTGTGTGTGTGTGTGTGTACTACTGTAGGCTGGATCTCACTGTCAAAGCCAGTGAAGTTTTTTTTTTTTTTTTTTAGCCATTATTTTTCCATTGTGTAATAAAACAGTTTTCTACGGGATCATGAGGCCTTAGCATGTCCCAGCAACACCTAAGATTTCAGTATGCTTCCAAAAAAAAAAGCATAGCCCATCTCACCATTTCTGAAACTGGATTTCTACAGAAGACTACAAGCAATTTTAATATTTAAATGTATGTTCTGTAACAGGTTTGCTTTTAATGACTAAGCTTATATAACTGAATAATGAATGTAAAGCTTTCAGTGGCAGATATTTTTTTTTATTTTTTTTTATTTTTTTTTAAAGTTATCTTTGTAGGGGATGTTGGTGCTGGTATGTTGCTTGTGTCTATAGAACCCTGGCATGGTAGTTCTGAGTATTACTAAGGGACTTATGGGTTCTTCAAACCATTTGATATAATATTTGATCAATACAGGGAGTAGTTTTTGTGCCTCAAGAATGAAGTAATGGTAAGTTTAAGGATAAAGGAGACCGCCGGTCTGTGGCAGTTTCTCTGCATTTAGTATCAGAAACTCCCTTCACTATTCTTGATACACTTCTGTTGTCACGGTCAGTTGTTTGTGTGCTTTTTGTATGAAATGGCTGTAACTTTTTTTTAACTTTGCTATAACTTTAACATCAGTAAATAAAATATGCTTGGGTGTGAAAGGAAAGGATAAAAGAATACTTTAAAGCATATCGTTCATTCTAAGAATGTCTGAAAGACATTAAATAAGGTATACGACATAATGAGGCACAGCAATTTTTTTCAAAAGTGATTTCTAATTCATTACTGAATAAATTAGATTTCTGATTTTATTATCAAATGACTCGTCGTGCTTTTTATCAGTTTACCGTATATGTGCATTTAATGTTGGAAAGTCTGCAAAACAAGTCCGGTATTATCATTCACATTAGAACAGCTACTGTATAAACTGTCACTCCTTCACCATCCTGTCATTTTCCTTGTTTTCAAGTAAATAAATCCAGTCTTACGAAGAAAAAGGAAAGCGTAAAGTCTTCTGACTCAAAGACTTTCCTGTGGTGGAAAGCCTCAATGTTACAAAGAGTGGGTATCGGAGATGCCATTTCCACTTATCTTTTAACTTTTTATTTCAATCCCAGTGTCACAGTAATGCAGTTCAAATATCAGTAGGTAATGGTAGGAACAGAAACATTTAATACATGTTAACACAACGTTCACAGTTGGTGTACTGTGTGTGTGTTTTGTTTCGTGTTTTACTCATTTAATCAGTGTAATGCTTGTGCCTGAACTCTCTCCTTGTAATTTGAGGCACAAGTTGAGACTGCTACCCTTTGGACATGTTCGCTACTTGAGCTTGATGTTTTTCATTTGTGAAGATGCATGTGTAAATCCATGAGAATCTGATCAGAAATGTCCTCCAAGAACTCTTCTCATTACCATTGCTGGACCAAGTGGCATGCTCTTAATTGCTGTTTTAATGTCTTCGTTGTTTTTAAAATCTGTGAGTAAGGCAATAGCAGTGAAAAGTCATCACTTCTTCAGAATTTCAGATGGTAAGTGGTGCGATGGTGCTCCTAATTACCTCTTCTCAACAGCACTAAAGCCTGGTGACATAACAAGGAGAGTCTTTCTTTCTCTGCTGTAATGATAAATTAGTTTTCCCATTGATGTATGGAATTGATGTATTTTTGCCTTCTTTCTTGCTCAGGTATGGTGTACTGAACAGAGTTGGCTTGTTGGCGGTATGCGTAAGGAGGAACTTTGGCTAGTTTTGTAGCTTCATAGCAGGTTGATGTGATGCAGCTGGGAAAAGCTATCTGTAAAGATAACCTAATATCACGACTGTACTTGGCCAGAATTTAAAAAAAAAAAAAAAATTCTTGGGCTACTCCCTACCAATGCAAATCTAGCAAACCAGCAGATATATTACTTTTTTTTTTTTTTTTTTTTTTTTTTTTTTTTTTTTTTTTTTTTAAAGGCTTTGACATGCCAACAAACTAAGAGAAACAGCAGTGCATATAGATAGTAGACTATATTTAGATCACTGTTCATGTTATTATATTAAAGTGAAGTCTACAAAGGAAGAATCCATGGATAGCATTCTTCGGATATTTAACTGAGCCTGTTGTGCAATAAAAATGACACATCGCAGTGAGGGTTTCATGTAGTTTCTAGATGAAGAACGTCTTCTAATGGAAAAACTCCCTTTCAGGAAACAGGGTCATGGTCAGTGTTGCCTAGTTCATGCTTTGGCAGTGAGTTTCATGATCTGTATTAGCAGACAGCTCAGTGTAACCAAGTGAAATCACTGAGCATGGAATGCAAGATAACAGCCATGGGTCAAGAGGTGAGTGAATATCAGGAATAAGCTTTTTGCATTAGCATGGGTTCAAGCCCTATTTTAGTGTTAGCCATATGTTTCAGAGGAACTCATTAAGGTAGAGAAGAGTGTGCACACCTTTAACTGCTGCAATCTATAAAGGAGGCAATCTATACGCAGAACGATTTGGAGCAGACTACAACAATAGCTGTGGTGGTTTGTATTGCTTTTAATCCAAGCACATGTTGAAGAGGTTCTCTCTTGACTGTGTGTATGTGAATTTTTTATGCGTTTACCCAAGATCCTGTGCTTTTATATTCTCACTGATAATGTCGAAGAAGCCGGTGATCAATGTGCTTGGCCCTGGGACTCTTAGCAACAATTTAGCAATTGTGTATGCGTGGATATGTGTATTTTCGGTTCCACTTGTCGCTGTGCTGTGATTTCTGTTCTTACCCCTTTGGAATGTGTTGCCAAGGTCTCAGCCTCGCAGCGTAATCACAGAATTGATTCCACCAAGGCATGGTAACAAAGCTTTCCTTTTATTCATTGGAAAATATGGACACAAATACAAAGCTTTTGCGCACAAAGATATAAGTGGGGAGAGAGAACTGGGTAGACACATGGAATGTGATTCAGATTCAGCAGCGATCGAGCTGGAACAGGTGAAGCTGTAACCGCATGGGTCTCAAATCTCGTACAGCAAGTGGCCCGAAAAGGTGCTGAAGAAGTTCTGCGTGTCCTTGAGCGTGTTGCCACTCTTGTTCAGGCGCACATACACTCGGTCACCATGTCTCAGTTGCAGCACTGCACTGTTACTGGCCGTGTCAACGTGGAGAGCGTCGACTGCAACTGCACTCGCTACTATCTATACACATACACACACACACGGTTATACAATGAGTACTCAGGTACTTACTTAGCATTTCTTAGATTTCATCTGCTTTATTAGTGATTTAGATTAAAGGATAGATATCTGCATGTTTGTCAAAAAATGAATAGCTTTATATTTATATATATTTATATATATATATATATATATAAAAACCTTTTTGCGGTTGAAACGGAAATGACGTACGACCACAGAGCATATTATACGTGCATACGACTGGAAACCGTGTAACTAGCGCTTACATTTGAACTAATCACTTCATTTGTGGACACCATTTTTATATCGTCTTTACGAATTATCATTTGTGTGAGTTATTTTACTGATATCGAAAAGAAGTAAATGCCTATTTGGTAAGTAATTATTTAAGAAAACTGATCTAAATATATAAAATGCTTTTAGCATTTGAAACGGAAATGATGTATTACCGCTATTTGTCGAAAAATACAATTGGTAATTAAGAATTATTTTATAAATACTGCATTTTATTTTTTTTCCCCCTTGCACTCAGTGAGCGAAGCCACTGGGGAATCAGCTGGTACTAAATGAAAATGCAATTTTAGTCCATTTCACATTGCCTTTATTTTTTTTTTTTCCCCCTCATTTGCACTCATTCTTGAATGGGTTAATGATCAACCCCTTTCCTGGAGATCTACCTTCCTGCAGGTTTTACCTCCAATTTTTGAAGGCAATAAATATCAGGTGGGTACTCTCTAGGTTGGAGCTACAGTTGTCTGGGAGGTAGATCCCCAGGAACAGGCTTGGTGATCACTGGTGGTGGTTAGTGCATATGTTTAACAATATTAACTATCATTCTAATAACCGTCAAAAGAAGATATGCCAAAATGAGATTTTTTTTAAACCAAACCTAAGCCTGACACCCATAGCATATAAGGATTTAGATACCTTGTTGTCATTGAGCACCAGGTCAGCTCTGACGTTGAGTCCATTTTTCACTATGTGGTAACTGAAGTAGTACACACCAGCTAACTTGCACGTGAACGTTCCAGTCGAGGAGTCATAGTTGCCACCCAGATTGGTCATCACCGTACTGAACTTCAGAATGTCTTCATTCCCGAAGTCTTCCTTCAGTGCTGCATAAAAGGCCACTGGCCCCTTTGTAAGACACCCCTGTCCTGGTGGTCCAGGAGGTCCTGCTTTTCCTGGTGGCCCTGCAGGACCCACAGGACCCCCTCCAGAAGAAGAAAGGGGGATGACCAGACCATTAGCACCCAGGTCATGATTGCCACTCTGGCCTTGGAAAGGGTCACACACAAGCCTGCAGGAACCAGGCTGGGTCGTCCCTTCAAGGCTCCCAATTGTGAGCATGAGAACTGTTAGCAGTGCTGATGACCTGAGCCTAGCCATGTTACTCCTACTAAATCAGAAAATGATCTGAAACCTTCAAAGACTGAAGCTTAGACTAAGCAATTGAAGAAATCGAAGCGTCACGTGACCTGAGACCCTCCTGGATTTTTCAGCATCAGCAAAAGTAACATTGAGAAACTTCCCCATAAAGCACACGCTGGTTTATTTCACAACGCAAGACTTTCCCAGTAGCAATATGTCCTAACAAAGCATACTCCGTGGTAAAACGTGAGTAAAATGTGAAGCTTTTTCTTCTTTCCTCTATCTTAAAACATGAGTAACACTAATGTGTGCATGCAGAGTTGACTTGGGTGCAGATCATTAGGCTGTGGTTTTGATATGCATGCCCCATAGATACCCAGCTTAACCAAGCAGTCCCGGAAATGTCATAGGAAATGCCAGCGAACTAAAATACCCCATACCTGTATGCACATACACACAAGCTGAGGCGCAGGAACCTGAAAATACTTGCAAATAGCCAGCACACTTTCATAATAGGTTTCTTAGGTTCTCTTCATAAATACTTCAAAGCCAGCATCAAACATTTACTATGATATCATTAGGCCTGGTATGATATTTCTCTCTTCTTCTATTTCTTCACTCTTTCGTCTACTTGATTAGTTTGTGGTGTTGAACAACCAGAAGACCGAGTTAAAAATGAATCCAATAATGAACAAGATCTTCCTCCATACGGTATTACGCATTAGTCAGACTGTGCTAATTGTTTAGAAATCTGGTGCGTTCAGTAACGGTGCATATGCATATACGTTTCAGCACTGTATGGATAGTAGAGCGGATGTTTCAATGAAGTATGTGTAAACTAATAGAAAATACATAAAAAATCATGCAGAAATGGTCTCAGATTTGCTCCTTAATTACTGGCTGACCTAGTAGCATTTGTTAAGTCAATTTAAGGTTTATGTAATAGATCGTTCCTGCTTCTAAACAGTGTTTTGAAAGAGCACTTTTCCAGAATGAAGTACTACAAGCCAACTGTTTTGACTAAATGGATTTTGCCTGAAGAGAAGCTGCGTTTGGTGCATTAAATCTCCCACGGGGGCTCATTAAGGACCTAAAGAAATCACTGTTTTAACCCAAGCACACACAGACCCATAGAATGGCATTAGAGAGAGAGAGAGAGAGATGGAAAACTGTGTCTAATTGTCTGTTTTTGTAGATGAGACATTACTCACACGTCAAGTGACACATCTGAATCAAATACGGCTTGCAGAAAAAAAAATAGAAGGAAAATTGAAGCAGAAAAAAAGGAAAGAGTTTTTCCCAACCTCTCCCTGACATTTTTATTTTTCACTTTAATGTTGTTTCTAGTCTGATGACATTAAACTACATGCAGGATGTAAGATTTGGGAATTTCAGACTTTCTTGTACAGGGTGGGCCACGAAAAAGTAGCCCGTCTCTGGTGATAGGAAGATAAGATAAATTGTTTTTATTCACTTAAACAAAAGTCCCAACAGATGCCGAAAGTGGTCCCTGTTCACGTCTGTGCACCTCTACACACGGGGCGACGGACGGAGAGAAAGGGGCTACGGCCTCCCCCAAAGAGCGCGGCACCGGGGTTGGAGGCGGGGCTACATTTTCATGGCCCACCCTGTATCTAAAAATACTCTTTTATAACATTTTAATCATTGTACTGCATCATTCAGCACAAAGATTAATCGAAGAGTAAGAGGCAAGGAATTAAACTTAGGAAGGTGATGTCATGACACCACACTTGATGTCAGCCATCGAGCAAATAACTAGCTAGCTAGCTACCTAATGAGTTTTCATATAAACTGAGTGCTCTGATTGTCAGAGCTGTTATGGTAGGAAACTTTTATTGGGTGAGAATAACTGTACCAACTGCCACCATGACAGCCATGGTAAAAGAAAAAAAAGCTCCAGGAACCTCATCGTTAACTCATTTTAACGATTTTCTCCAACACCATGGAGGTAAAGTGTCCGAGGTTTTATATTCTCACATATTTTAAATGTCAGTTGAAGTGCAGTGCAAACATTAGTGAGATTACCGTGGACGACTCTAACCTTAGAGCTAGGTTACATTAGGCTGAACAACTGGACAACTGGGTTATATGTACAATATGGCTTTTCATACCAATTAATTTGTTAACTCTATATAGGTTTAATTAGATTTATTTTTTAATTACTCGAAAGAACAAAGTTCCACATGTAACACAAAAAAACCAAGAAAACAGCAAGCGCTCCTCTCTCTCTCTCTCTGTGTGTGTGTGTGTGTGTGTGTGTGTGTGTGTGTGTGTGTGTGTGTGTGTGTGTGTGTGTGTGTGTGTCATGAACAGCTCATAACATAGAGAAATTTTTGTCCTTGTGTGTAGGGCTTGGGAATCAACATTACATTGTTTTACCATTTTAATAAAATTGGTTCTTTGCTCACATGCAAATAAGTGTGTGTGTGTGTGTGTGTGTGTGCATGTGTGTGAACTTGTTTGTAGTATAGTAGTAGTTGTAACAACTTTAGTGAAATGCCAGAATGCCATGATGTTGATTCCCAAGCCCTTCACACACGTAGGATTATTTCATTCCCTTTATATAGAGCTAAATTTCCCTGCACACAAGGACAAAGGCTTCTCTTTGTGTGAGTCGTTCATGTGGCTTAGAATATCTTCGAGGCTGATTATTACACGCTATCTGGTACAAAGACATTTTTACACTGTTACTCTGTGTTAAGTCATGCTGGAAATGGGGGGCGGGGGTATTTGGCCATACTAATTTCAGGCCCAATGTTGTAGGACACATCCGCACTGGGCTGTGGCGTGTTTTCGAAATTTAAAGCTGACAGCTCTGAGTGGGAACTATTGCGAATTACCCTTACAGATTCTCAAGGCAACTCAAAGGTGTGTTCATATAAAAAAAAAAAAAAAAAAAAGTCTTGAACCAAATAATCCTATACTCTGTATCTTTAAGTGTGTCTTTTTTTTTTTTTTTTAAAGTATAGTGAAGCAATTTTTGTTGTTTCTTGAGAAAGCGGTGAAAAAAAAAAATCGAAACCATTGCGTGTAATTTTTTTGCTTCTTATAAGCAGTTTCACGGAGGCTAAGGGACTTATTAAAACAGAAACACTACCAGGCATTTTTATTGCTTTGAGACTGTGAGAGAAATGTTTGCTCATGGTTGTGCATGTGCGGAGAGGGAGATCATTTCATAAATCTCTGGAACACCATGCAATAGAGAAAAGCAGGCTGAACGTAAGGATAATGTAATAAGAAGGAAGATAAAGAGAGATAGAAGAGTAGTGCGGTGAAGAGGGGGAAAGGAATGAACAGTGGAAGAGAGAAGAGAGTGGTGGGGAAGGTGAGAAGAAGAGGAGAAGAAAGACGAGAACTGATGTGCACACAAAGTTACTCCCACACTTCAAGCATTTTGTATATTTTAACTTTTCATTATTAAGGTGGCTAAGTGGTCAGCACTGTCGCCTCACAGCAAGAAGGTCCTGGGTTCGAGTGCCGGGTTCGACACCTTTCTGTGTGGAGTTTGCATGTTCTCCCCATGTCCATGTGGGTTCCCTCCAGGTGCTCCGGTTTCCTCCCACAGTCAAAAGACATGCACATTAGGTGTATTGGCTACCCTAAGTCGCCCATAGGCGTGAGTGTGCCAACGATAGATGGAGCGACACGTCGGTTGGGGTATTCCATGGTTGCATCAGATGATGCAATTCCAAGGTGGCTTGTGAAGAGAGCGGACTCAGTGCGGGACTGATGATGATGATGAAGATTCACTTTTCATTATTATTATTACTCCTTAAGGGTCGTCAAAGAAGTGCATGTAAAGCACAGTATTTCAAAATGACACCGGAAGACTTCACTTCCTGTTTGACTATAAATACTTCTTGAGGTTACATGATGTGAAAAACCTTGGGTACATGAATGTCTTGATTGCTATCTTAAACCTGAGTTAGTTTGTGAGTTATAGGCACACTTTAAAAATAACATTTAAAAGCCGTTTGATAGCTCTTGTCAGGTATTGTCCAATTATCACCTAATGGCACCTACAGACTGAGATCGTACAAGTCTACTGCCAGCCACACTGTTCCACATGGATATAACTTGGGAATGACTTCATGATCGATGAATGTAGACCGTCCGTTTATAACACCTACTGAGCACAAATCAATATACAAGAATAAAATGTTATCAGCATGCATCATCCAGCTGCGTTGCTATGGTGGTAAACTATGAAGCTAAGCAGAAGCATTTGGGTTTGGCACCACTGTCGTGTCGATCAGCATGACATTTAATGCTGCACTCCTATTAGACCTAGGTTGTAGCAAGAGACATGTTGTGAGGCTATCTTTGGTCAGAAGACCATGACAACAGCCAAGTTTGAACCACACTCACAGTGTGACATAGGACTACTTTTTTAGAGCCAAGACCAAAGATATTTGTACTTTTTTTTTTTTTTTGACACAATGGTCATCTTTTGTCTGGGACAGCCCAAAATCGCACAGGGTGTACCTGCTCAAATTTTGTGAAGGTAGAACGGAGCGTTGGACTCCATAGTGAAAAGGTTTTTATTTCAATTCAGAATGCACTAAATGATCCAATAGGGCAGCAGGGAGGCTCTTACATTGAATTTATCTTGCTATAAATAACATAAAGTAAATACAGTGAACCCCCGCAATATCACGGTTCATCTATCACGGGTTCAGTGCATATATATATACACATACAGGGTGGGCCATTTATATGGATACACCTTAATAAAATGAGCCTTAATAAAACCTAGTAATAGTAATGAAGTACACTTAAAAAAAAACATTCATGTTATAATTCCACTTGGTCAAATACGGTCTTTGCCAAAAAAAAAAGGGCCTCATTTATCAAGCTACATCCAAGAAATTTGGTATTCATGAAAATCTTGTAAATTCAGAAAACTAATGTAAACCTTAACTGATTATCTTCAAATAATAATATTTATGATGTGTAGATAGTTTCATCATCTGGACTATATGCTGTCAAGTTAAAATCACGTATTTGTTTCTATTCCACACACAAGGCAGCAAGTCAACCCATTTAAGACTAGAAGGCTAGTTGTTTAAATAAAAAGAAATATTGCTGTATAAGACAGGATGGGCAGGTCTGTGCTGAGAGTAGCTCGAATGTTGCAGTGGTGCAAAGGGCACACTAGATCTTACTGGAAAAGTCAGCACATGCTGCCTCTAAGAGGGAACAGATGTTAACAAATGGTTTACAGATATTTATGCGAAATGTTTAGTTAACGCTTAAGCAAACGTTTACGTACAACTCTGCTGAAAGTAAGAGTAAAACTTAAGCAAGGCTTACGGTGTGAAACGTTTTCCTTCAAGTTGATATATGGCGTACTTCATGGTTGCCATCTTCAAACTAATGCCTTGGCAATTAAATTACGAAAGACATTAAAAGCAGGCATTAAGACATTAAGTATATGTGAGTTCATTAGGATCATTTAATTCGAAGGAATATTTTTTGCATCCTTAGTTACAAATAAGTTTGTGCAATGATAAGTTCTTAGGAAATAATAAGGTCCATCCCCACATAAAGCAAAAGTACCTGACATGATACCTGAAGGCCACACTTTATCTGTGCTCTGTTTGTGTTATTTTGAGTCATTTAAGACTTTCTTCATTCCTTACATGTTATGCTGCATGCAGTAAGACTTTGTTAGATTTTGTTATATCCTCCTGAGACCCCAAGGTTCTCCAGAGAGGACATCACATTTCCCCCAAACTATACTGTGTGTATTTCCTTGTAAGATCCTCATATGACGATTATTGGGTGTTACTTTATTTATTTGTCTTTATTCGTCTTCTGCCGCTTAATCCTGTTCAGGGTCGCGGGGGGAAGCTGGCGCCAATCCCATCTGACATTGTGTGAGAGGCGGGATACGCCCTGGGCAGGTCACCAATCCACCGCAGGGACACAGAGACAGACAACCATTCACACTCACATTCACACCT
>JAQLOM010046225.1:0-17522 GCA_030068315.1 Chrysichthys thysi
CCAATCACATTTCAGCCATCATTTGTTGCCAGGCAGGGTCAAAGTCAAAGAAGTCTGCTCGGAGGCCTTCACAATCCGTTAACAAAATAAATGTCGATTAAACTGTTGCTTCAACTAATCAGATTTTGAGTTGGAGAAAATGAGGAAATACATATAATTACAATTCAATTCAGTTTTATTTGTATAGTACCTTTAGCAACAGACATTGTCACAAAGCAGCTTTACAATACATAATGTCCAATTAAAGGCTAACTAATCAATAAACATATTGTCAGGAATCTACCTGAACGGTACGCGCTTCTGCAGCGGTTAGAAGAGCCACGTGAAGCACACCTTTAACATACACCTGCTTTCAGGCGCTTCGGAAAGCGGCGCACTTCACGCAGGAAGCACACGACAGCCGTGCCAATGGCGCATGCGCTGTGAATCAAGTTCAAGGTCATCTGACTGTAATGAGACGCAGGTGCGGATCATTAGCTTCAGACTTTCAAAGACGCCCACGTTCGCACACTCATTGCGAAGTATTAACATACCCTGTGTATTGTTTCTGCTGAGCCTTCTGATCCCGTTTTGCTTTCCTGTGTATGTCCGGTTTGTTTTCCCGTTTTGATTTTCATCTTGCCCTTGTCTGCTCTGTTTTGGATTTCCGTTTTCTGACTTAGGACTGTTTTTGGATCATGTTTTGTCTTGCCTGGTTTTGTCCGTTCGCCCGATCTCCTGACCTCCTGCCCATGTTTTGTTTCCTGCTTTTGCCTGCTGGCTTCAACTTGTTTGCAATTACTCTTAATAAATACGTATATTTATATTTGTATATCTGGCTATCTGCGCATGCATCCTGCAACACCTCTCCTACGTGACAGAATACTTCACTGCACTGTGGATGCAGCAGGGCCGAAAAAACAAGTGAGTAAACGTCAGCAGCACACAGTCATGAGTACCAGAAGTTGGGAGAAGATATTGTTCCTGTGTGGCCGAACGTTCTTCCAGCAAGAACCATGCAGTATCCCAGAACCACGGTTTGGGATGAACGGCGACCACATACATATTGTGGTATTCCATGGTGAAAATGAGGCACTGGAGATCCACACTCATAGAGCGTTTTTAACGGAGTTCTTTATTTTTAACTCTCATTGCAACCTGGCAACCCACAGCGGACCGGGGCAGAATGGACAGCAGATTTGGTGCTTACCTCTGGACCCAGCTCCGTTGTCTCTGGAACCACCGTCGCCAGCCCCACAGGTACCTCCTCAACCCAGCGCTTTAACAGGTGATAGATCTGACGTGCCCCGCCCCTATTCGTCCACTTCACCTCATAGTGGAGATCTCCAGCTCATCGTGTGACCTCAAAGGGTCCTTGCCACTTGGCGAGTAATTTCAAGTGCGAGGTGGGCATTAATACGAGGACCTTATCTCCCGCTACAAATTCCCTTAGGCACGTGCCCCTGTTATACAGCCGAGCCTGCCGCTCCTGGGCTTGCCACAAATTCTCCAGGGTTAGTCGTGAGAGCGTGTGGAGTTTTGCGCGCAAGTCCAAGATGTATTGAATTTTGTTCTTGCTAGAAGACAGCCCCTCCTCCCAGTTTTCGCGCAGAACGTCTAGGACACCAAAGGGCTTTCGCCCATACAGAAGTTCAAACGGGGAGAACCCCATGGAGGCTTGTGGGACTTCGTGTACTGCAAACAACAGGGGCTCGAGCCATTGATCCCAGTTATGTGCATCTTCCCCTATGAACTTGCGAATTAAATTCTTAAGCGTTTGGTTAAATCGTTCGACAAGCCCATCGGTTTGGGGATGGTACACGCTGGTGTGAATCAATTTAATCCCGAGTAATTTGTACAGTTCGCAGAGGGTACGTGACATAAACGTTATGCCTTGGTCAGTGAGGATCTCTTTCAGGATCCCCACTCGGGAGATAATTTTAAACAGTGCCTCTGCAACACTACATGCGGAGATGTTGCGGAGCGGCACTGCTTCAGGATATCTTGTTACGTAATCCACCAGAATTAGGACAAAACAATATCCCCATGTGGACCAATCCAATGACCTGACGAGATCCATGCCAATTCTCTCGAAGGGGATCTCAATCGGGGGAGGGGCTGCAATGGAGCCCATGGAATGGCTGCTGGGCTCACCAGCTGGCATTCGCGGCATGCCGCGCACCACCGGCGGACATCGCTACGAATGCCTGGCCAATAGAATGGGGCCACGAAACGGGCTAGCGTTTTATTTTGCCCGAGGTGTCCCGCCATTGGATTATAATGCGCCGCCTGGAAGATAGGTTCCCGCCGGCTTTTTGGAATCAATAATTGGGTGACCTGTTCCCCTGTCTGCTTGTCCTGTGTCACACGATATATTCGCTCTTTAATTATCGCGAAATATGGATAGGTCGTTCCGGTGCCTGGCTGGAGGGGTTGACTTTCACTTGGTCAAAGGCGTGTCTCAGGGTGATGCCATGTGACTGCTCCAGGGGGAAGTCCTCGAAGGGCTTCCCCAGAGGGGAGGGAGCATGGGGCTCCTCCCCCTCTGTGTCAACGGGAAGCGGAGCTGACGCGGACGACATTGAGAATGCCTCTCCAGCGGGCACCGTCCGGGGTTTCCCCCACAATCTACCCTGGCAGGATCCACCTGCTACCAGGTCTTTTATTAAGTTATTAAACCCTGGCCAATTGGTTCCCAATACCAGCGCGTGAGGATTATCCGCCGCCTTGACACTATGATTTTGCCCAGAAAAATGTATCTGCAACGGCACAACTGGATACTCGTGGATGTCCCCATGTACACATAATACCTTCACTATGCGTTCGGAACCCGTTGCCACACCTTGACTCACTCCCTGATGGATGGAGGTTTGTTCACAACCGGAGTCCACCAGGGTGTGATAGGCCTCCCCTTGAATACTCACCAGTATGCGGTATGTTCTGGCCTGATCGGGGGCGGCCGCCGGCACATCGGGGACCCGGACCACCGCTCTGACTTATATGGCACCACACTGATCCTGCCGGTTCCCCATAGCGGCAACAAACCGGCCCGGGCACACCTTCAGCCCTGGTGGCACGAACAGGGGACTCCTGGGGAGGAACAACCACATTAGGCATAGAACTGGGACGGGATACACTAGGGGCGGCCCCGCTGACTCGGTCGGCCAGCCGAAAGGTGCCAACGGCCGCCTCCACGGGGCCAGCACAGGGGTATGTACAGACACAGGAGAAGAGTGGGGGGAGAGATCGAACAGGGGAAAACGGAGAAAAGAAGGGAGAGGAAGATGTAGGCCTCCGGCACTCGTCTGACTCCGGCTCCGCGGCAATGTAATCCTTCGTCAATTTGACTGCATGGGCCAGCGAGTCTGGGTGGTGGCAGCGAACCCAGTTTGCTGTGCCCGGGGGAAGGCGCTGGATGAACTGCTCCAGTGTGACCTGCTCCACGACTTCCTCTGGGGTGCAGTCTTTGGGCAGGAGCCACCGCCAGAATGCATCCTGCACCTGCTTGGCGTAGGCAAATGGTGTTCTGGACTCCTCCAGCAACAGCTGCCGGAACCGCTGACGATGTTGGTCCGGGGTGCGCCCGACCCGCTGCAGAAAGGCCTGTAACGGCTGTTCGTAATCCAGGCGGCTGTCCTGTTGGGCTGTGAACTGGGCCTCCCCCGAGAGGAGGGGCCACCCGCACAGCTCCGCCTTCTGTAGAAACAGGGCCAGGAAGGCCTCCGGGTCATCCTGCGGGCCCATTTTCGCCACTGTGATGTTCGGACATCCTTCTCTCATCTCACCCGGGCCACTGGCGGTCTGCATCACTTCCTACAGGACGATGCAATCACGGGCTTGGTTTTCCAGCAGAACCTGGAAGCGCCGCTCCTGATCCTGATGTAGGGCGAGCAGCTCTTGATGCTGGAGTTGACAGGCGGTGGCCAGCGTCTAGACTAGGCCGGCGAACATGGAGGCATCCATGCTGCAGGTACACCACGACATAATTCCTGGGCTTCGACACCACTGTGGTATTCACTGGTGAAAATGAGGCACTGGAGATCCACACTCATAGAGCATTTTTAACTGAGTTCTTTATTTTTAGCTTTTCAGCTCAAGAACATTTACTTTAAAAGACAAAATATCTCCACAGGCGTGCACACACGCCCTGCTCCTCAGGTCACCCCCGCTCACTGTGGAGTATATAAAACAGAAAGGGTTAATCATCATCAGGTGTATTCACTTACCACTCCCCGTCTCCGACCTCACTCCCCCGCCAGCGGGCGGCACTCGGCCACACCCCCACTGCCATATATATATAAATATATATATATATTCCTAATGAGCAAGGCTGTGGTGATGGTGGTAAGAAAAAACTCCCTGAGATGACCAGAGGAAGAAACCTTGAGAGGAACCAGGCTCAAAAGGGAACCCATCCTCATTTGGGTGACAGATAGTGCCATTATAACAACCCACATATACATCCATGTATTATGTGGTCAGTTCAGTTGTAGAACATCAGTTCATTGTGGTTTAAGAATAGTCTCTTCAACTTCAGCTGATCACTAATGGAGCCTCAAGTGCAAGATGATCCACGACAATCCAAGTCCTGGGCCACCGCAGCAGATCCACCCATGCCAGCAGCAGGCCAGCGCTATCCCCACTGCACCTGGATGCATACTGAGGCAGTCCACATGGACCACTCCCAACAGTAATGAGATGACACTCCTAACCAGGAGCAGGACAACACTCCAAACCAGGAGCAGGATGACACTCACTAGTCTCTCAGGAACAGCATATGCAGCTCGGTGCAGAGAGAGAGAGAGAGGTATAAGTGTGGCGTACCCAATAGGGGATAACCAGAGCTCTAACAGTATATTGGGATATGTTGATATCCACTATTTAAGATGCACAGTAGAAGTGTAACTACTTGGAGAAAACCGCATATTAAAAGCGGAACTGAAAGTAAGCGGCATAGGGGAGGAAGCTTTTCGTCCGGACCGTTTAAAAGGGACGGACCTTCATCCGGGCTCTCATATGCGCTTTGGACGAAGAGCTATAGCAAGCTGCCTGTGTCGTCTGCTCATTTCATTCCACCTATTTTTAGGTGATGGCTTTTGGGAGGGCCGTTCCCTTGACGCCAACAGCCTTTTCTAATCTATCAAGGAGTATATCATGATCAATGGTGTCGATGGCTGCACTAAGGTCTAGCAACACAATCAGGGAGACACAACCTTGATCAGATGGCAGTAAAAGGTCATTTACCACTTTAACCAGCGCTGTCTCAGTGCTATAACACATTATTCAATAATAATTGACATTCTTACATAATTTTTCACAAGATAAAATCCATGTTCTTTTCTTCTAAGGCAAGGCAGTGTGTGTACCTGTGTGAATGTGTGTGTGTATTAGAGTGCTGTTCGGGTCTCTTATTTCTGTCCAAACCCGACCCGAATCCAACAGAGCAGTGACCAAACCTGACCCAAACCTGATATGCATTTAAATGTTTCTGTCCGTACCCGACCCAAACCCGATTGGAATTTTAATGTTTGGTCGAAACAGGTGCTGCTAAGTGATTACAATGATACTCTGTCATGAATCTGCCCACACAGAGCGCGCGTTCTGCGCACCCATTTCCGGGTGATCTGAAAGGAAGTGCGCTTCGGGCTGGGAACAAAAAGTAACTTTACTATTTTAAATATCAAAGATTTTTGTGCTGACGTGACCGAACCCGACCCGAACCCGAGTAAAATTTCGAAATATTTGTCCGAACCCAACCAACCTGTCGGGTCCCGTCGGGTTCGGGTCGGGTATCCATGCTCTAGTGTATGTACTGTATGTGTGTGTGTGTGTGAGAGAGAGAGAGAGAGAGAGAGAGAGAGAAAGAAAGAAAGAAAGAAAGAAAGAAGGAATATATGCTTTGGATGTGTGTATTAGATAAGGAGTGATTAACAAGGGGTGGAGAGCACAGAGTACATGATTCACGAATCATTCAGATTCAGAAAGACTGAATAAAATTGACCAAGATTCTTGAGTTTAAGGAAATTATTCTATAGTTGGTTTAGTTTATTTCCCAATCAAATGGGGGGAAAAGGTCAGAGAAGTCTGTTTTAGTCTCTTGCTTTCCTGGGTTCAACTTGAGTTCAGAAATGTGAAGGTGGGGCCTTGTCCGGGTTGTAAATTGTCTTCTTTATCAACAAGATGGATGGTATCTCAGTGATCACACATAGATAACAATGGCATCTCTGGTTTTGAAACAAAGGGGCCCATAAAATATTCAGTTTTGCAATAGAAATGACCCTTTTGTTGAGCTGTTCTGTCATAAACAGAATGCAATGTTTAGAGAAGCCATTGACCAGAGAGAAACAGTTGCATGCCTTGGGTTAATCTTACAATAATGAGCTTAATTGGTTATCGATGGATGTATTAATTATCAAATAACTTATTTTGCCAAGTTTTTTTTTGGATTTTTCATTTCAAAACTTAGTGACCATTTTGGTAAGTCGTGCAAATGACAAATCAAAAGTGACTGTGATTGATAAATGAACATTGTCTTTTTTGCCTTAAAGAATGAGTTTTATGAATTTCAATCTTTATAATTTAATAGTTTATAATAAAACAGATAAAAATATTTAACCATTTTAATTAAAGGGGTCATTCCACGAGAAAACGTTTAATACTTGCTCTTTTTAAAATAGAATAGGTCACTCTGAGTTCCATATGCATGCTGCACATGAAAATGTGAAAATACCCCCATATTGCCTGCATTAGCCAAAGAAAGAATAAAGACAAATCAGAAAAAGCCCTTCGAACTGACGTGACTTTGAAAATTAGTATTCATGGCCTCACCCACCTTGGCTTGCGACCACCCACAGGAAGACAGTTTTGATTTTGCGACCAGGGGGGAGCAAAGCCCGTCTCGGCAGGTAGAAGTAGAGGAGCTAACAGCAAGTTGAAAACATGGCAGAACATGTTCTTTTCTGTGTTATTTGTGGCAATACCACATCAACACTGCATGCCTTGCCCAAGGAAGAAGAACTGAGGAAGAAATGGTTGGAATTTGTCTTTGGAACACCACCAGCGAAGTATAATACTACGTTAATTCTATGTTCTAATCATTTCGACCACAGTGACTTTTCCAACTTCGGTGCCTAGAGTAGTGCTTTTGCATTGAGGTTGTTCTTAAAACCTGGATCTGTACCGTCACGACGATCGACCACCAGCACACAGGCTGTAAGTAAAAAAATAAACTTTTCCGCCCAGGATTTTTGTTACAAAATAACATTTTCAAATTCTCCATGTTAGCATGCATGAAATGGACACAAGCTAGGCTAGCACACTCGTATAGTCACGAACATAATGATTTCCAGCGAGTTGTAATTCCAAATCCTCCATTTTATGCACCAGAGATCTGGCATTGGTGAGATACAGGCTCAGTAGAGGTGGCTTGTGTGGTTGTTTCTTTAGCCTTAGCATAGTGCTGGATCTGTGGCTCCGCTTCTTCTTCCTCTCCCTCCTCCATCTGCACTTCCTAGACCCAAGAACAATCCATGGAGACCTGGCTGGTCTTGCTATGTGGTCATAGGACCACACTAGCCTGATAGCTGCTACCCTGAGACTTAGCTTGTTGAACCTATAATCATTGAAAATCATTGAGAAGCACAAACAAGGTATGCGGTTATATTGTTTTATGTATTTTTACTGAGTTTCTATTATTTCTTATGGGAAAGCCCACTTCGATATATGAGTGACTTTTTGCTGGGAGAGGGTCCGTGGGTAGCGGCGGAGCACCAGATAGATGTCCGGGAAGGAAATCCACGAGAGGCGGTAGTCCAGGGGGGAGAACGCGGTGGAGCAAGAGAAAACGCGGAAGCCACGAAACTACAGAAATAAAACCGAAAACACTGGGGGAGCCGAGGAGGCGTAAGGGGAAAAGCGGGAAGCAAAGAAGTAACGGAAGGAAAATGTACCAAGGGAGATACGTGAGGAAAAACTGGGAAGGGGGCCGATAGCATGAACACACGAGTAGCGAAGTCATGAACCAGCACCGGAGAGTTTGTTTACGTGAGTCTTATACTCTAAGACCCGGAGGTTAACCGCGGCTTGGGGTGGACTTCCGGTGACTCGGGGGAGATGTGACAGCGCCGTGACACAATGCTTTACTAACAGAAAAAAGCTAGCACGGATGTTGACTGAGTGAGTACACACTAACAGTAAAAGCTAGTGCGTAGGTTGACTATGAGTGAGTACACAATATCTTACGTTCAACTTAGCCTAATGGCGCATGGACATTGTTCTAGTCTAATCAGGGAAAATGATACATTTGCAAGTCATGAATATTCATGAGTAAGAGCCAATATCCTGTCGTTCTCCCCCACACACACTATTCCACCAAACTAGAACAGCCTGAAACATGAGCACCAGAACATTTTTTTCACCAAAACTGATTCACAGGGCATTCATTCATACTAGAGACCGCTGCAAAATTAATGAAAAACAATGCAATGACCCTTTTAAACAGATTGTCATTGCTGATTTCTCAGCTGAAATATTTAGGTCTCTGAGAGATGATGAATTTCTAGGAACATGGGGCCTGACACATGAAATGGCTCAGCTCACCATGTTCTTGCTCAACCATAGACTTCCATGATTTTTAGCATGATTACCCAAAACTATAGCCCCTAATTCATTGTTAGAATTATAATTTTTTTCAATTCACTTATCTTTTGTGTCTGAACGATGACTCAGATGACATGTTTTTATTTCGGAAAAAAATAACACACACTTCTACTCAGTGGATTTGAAAATTTTAACCTCTGTTCAGTGGTGGTTGATGTGCACTATAATATCACTTTGCAATTATTCCAAGAAAACAATGAATAAAGCCATTAAAAATATTGTTAAATGCTGGTCCACCACAGCCATGCAGTGCTTCCCAGCAAGTGTGTGGAGACATCACGAACAAGCATGTATGCGTTTTTTTTCATGTAACCACAAAAACAATAGAGTTTATCAGTTTGAACATTAAATATTTTGTCTTTGTATGGTATTCAATTAAATGTAGGTAAAAACAGATTTTCAAAACTTGCAATGTTTTACACAGTATCCTAACTGTTTTGGAATCAAGGTTGTAATAAGTCTATAGTTTAAAATGTATTTACACAAAACACTCTTTAATAGAGTTTTAATTTAAATTTAAATAATTTTAATTTAATAACCTAAAGAAGAAGCCTGTTTAAGATTATTTTACAAATCAAATGCTTAAATGATTGTAATAACCATAATAGCATCACATTATGTTAGCATTGCATTTTGAAAATCTAAAAGGGAAGATTCAGTCAAAACAGTTTTTGATCATTTCCTTTTGGGAGAAGAGGAAAAGTGGACAATTTTTATTTTTAAGTAATTCCTGATAGTTGGTTAGCCTTAGCCCTGGTACAAACCTGACATGATTGTCTTATTAGACAGTCCAGTGCCTTCTATCTCTTGGAGAAGAGCATACGGAAACCCTTTTCCTGGAAAGATGAAAACCAATCAATCAAATGGCATTTTGGAAATCCCTTATTTTCAGCCTGAGGATGCTGGCTTTTATGAATGTGTGGCAAAGAACTCCAGAGGCCATAGTGTTTCAAAAGGACACCTCATCATGGTAACTATAAATTACGAATGAGTAATAATAGAAAGAAAAGCACATATTTAGTGATGTTTGTAAATTAGATGCCTTTTGGTTGCATTTGGCTAGAGAATGCCCAAACTAGAACTATACTGTGAGTGCTTTGAACTAGAAATCAATTCTTAAAACCATATTACTTAATCTCATCTATTTAATATGATGTTTCATAGCTCTGTTACCTTTACAGCAGAGAAATCAATAAAGAATATTTAATTGTATGTCAGAAACTGGCAGCATGGTAACCACTATTGAATAATGAATAGCCTGCAGATGAAAATGCCTTAATGCTGGTTGGCCAAGCCAGGCTAATTAAAGTGACTAAATTGTCAGTCTTTAGATTGGAGGTGAAAAGCAATTTTGCTCTTATCATGAATGCACTGTATAAAGACAGAATAATCTGGAATTAATGTGTACCAATTAACCCTACTCTCTTGTGGTTTAAGTACTGAGCTATTACCAAGCTCAAACATGCATTTTTACCATGCAAGATCAATAATTAGAAGGTGAGAGAGAAAAAGTAAAAGTCACAGAAATGTGTGCTCTGTTGATCTTGACTGTAGATATGGAACCTACATGACCATCAGTGCCAATCTGCACTGGGATTGTAGGGCTAACGGGATACCAAAGCCTGTGTATAGATGTCTTAAGAATGGACAGGCTGTGATGTCAAACGTGAAAAAAGTAATTTGCTCTGGCTTCAAAACTCTTCTCTATTATGTGCATGATTTTATATGTCAAATGAACCTGTTTGATGTGGCCAGCAAATATGCACATAGATTAGTATGAATAGTGATGTTATTACTGTGCATTATATAGCATTCTTCAAGATGTATGGCTTTTATTCAAATGTTAATCTGATAAAAATACATGGGAAGACAGAGTAATAGTGTCAGTTACACATGCATTTCAACATAAATCTAACTGGGATAACTCCTTAGTTAAGCATACTATTGTGACAGTTGACAGTGTAATTTTCTCCCTAGGACAGAATCCACATTAATGGAGGCAAGTTCATGGTTTCTAAAATTAACCTATGGGATTATATAATGTATCAGTGTTTGGCTGAAGATGAACATGGTGTTGTTTATGTCAGTGCTGAACTCAAAGTTTTAAGTGAGTACCCTTGTTTTTTTTTCTATGCATCATTAGAAGGCTATGTATCTTGACTTTATGAAATAGAGACACATGCTAAGATATAACCTGATGCAGGCAGCAAAATTAAAGTATGTTGTTTTTTTAAAGCTTTTCCTCCAAACGTTTCTAAGGGTCCAGTGAGAAGTCCACACTGGTTCAAGGAGGAGGTGAAGTCATTATTGAGTGCCAGCCACATGCATCCCCCAAGGCCTCCTTTTCATGGAGGAAAGAAGGAAAGCTGCTGAAAAACAGCAAGAGGTAGGGATCACTGGCCAAGTATGCAAAGAAGATATGCTAAGGACTTCAGGCTGATTCAGTCATGTAAATCCACTCAAGGACCTTGGTAGTGCCTAAGATCATGATTCTTACTCTGTTCAACAACACCACATACTGCCCATGCATTTAGTTTAGCAAAATGAAGCATTGACTCAATAGCTTGGCAATATTCAGCTGTTTGGCTAAGGCATAATGTGTGAACATACAGCATTTTCTCTTGTGCGACACAAACACTTGAAAGAACAGCTAAACCAGACTGAAGGCCACATCACTCCTCAAAAGGGAGGCCTACAGTCTCCAGAGAAACATAGACATTGCGAGGACATATGATCATGTATTTATCCACATCTATTCCTTTTCACTTCTACCACCCAAGACATTTTTAGTATCTTAATTAGAGAAGAATTGGTCATATAAGCACTTGTCCCTGCACAGATGTTGTTTGGTAGACACTATAGTACTATGTTTTTTTTTTTTCTCCTGAGGGCATTTTCAGAGAAGACTGCATGCTTAATGGCACACTAATTAATTCACTTGGAGTGCTGTCTCTAGCCCATGGGGTTTGTACAGGGCAGATAGTCTAGCATGGCCATGTCAGGACAGGAGATAGAGAGAGAGAGAGAGAGAGAGAGAGAGAGAGAGAGAGACAGGGAGAGAGAGAGAGAGAGAGAGAGAGAGGATCTAACATGGCCATGTCAGGCCAGGTGGCAGGAGAAGTGCATGATCTCCAGTAATAGATTGGGATGAAGAGACGGCCATAGCGGGTCTATCTACACTTGCGGGAATGCTGCCGCTATGACTCACTGCTGCTGTCTGCAAGTCCCAGAGGAGTGGAGTGATTACTGGATGTGAGGGTAAGAGAGATGGAGAGATATGGGAAAGGGGGGAGAGAGGCAGGCGGAGTGAGACCAAGAGTTTTTACTACTTCTGAATAAGTCTACTATATAAATATGTAAAATCCTTTAGTGTGATACAGTCATGCCAGTAAAGTAATGATGATTGATTAACAAAGAGAGAGAGAGAGAGAGAGAGAGAGAGAGAGAGAGCTAACCACTATAGAAGCATCAGTTAGCAGTACTGTATTTCACAGCCCAGCAATTAAATCTATCCAGAATTGATCTGAAAGAAAGAAGAGAGAGTGAAAGAGAGAGAGAATTGTATTACTTCTGAATATGTTCAGCTATGTCAATTATATGTGTTGGTAATGCTGCTACTGCTATACACAACCATGCCAGTAAAGCGATACTGAATTCACGAGTACACACACACACACACACACACACACACACAGAGGGAGGGAGGGAGAGAGAGAGAGAGAGATTAAGTCTGTCAGAAAGAGGGTGTGGTTGGAGCTTTTTATTATTATAAAATATGTTAAAGTTATCTCAGTACATGGAAAGAATTTCCCTATTTTGGCAATACATGAGTGCTTACCGCCATGTCTATAAAACTTGTCTGAATTAATTGAGGCATCTAAGGAAACATATAGATGAAAAGGAAAAAGGAGGTAGAATTCTGTAAACTTCCTGCCAGTATATTTAATTGTATTTCTTAAATCTTTGAAAGATGAGAGAGTGAAGACAAAAAATATGTGTGTGATGTGTGGTGGTCAGAGTAACAAAAACTCAGTATTTCCCAGTATCAGAGTTGTGCCCTTGCATTCATGCATGTGTTGACACGATCCTTGCACTGACACTGGGTTCCGGTTAAAGAAGTAATGGTTAAGACTAAAGAAGTGATTAAGGAAGTGGCCATCCTTCCCAGCCTCAAGCAGTCGACTTCGGCTGTGAATCAATGTGCCTCGCCCCATTCCCCACAGCCCTTTTTTTCCGTAACTCTCTGCACTTGCAAGCACTAGCATCGATTAGCTCTCATATTCCATGAGGCGGCTCAGCTACAGAAACGTAGAGAGGAAAATGATTACAAAGCTGTGCACATTACTTGATGAGAATATGAATGTAGCCAGAAGTTTCTTTTCAGTAAGCAGATTTTTTTTTTTCATCCCATCTTATTTTTTTCCAGCTCATTGCCTGCTCAGGTCAGTGCAATGTTTTGATTTTGGTCAATAAATCATAGTAGCAATGACCCCGGTACCAAGTATGCTCTCTGAGCTGTGATATTCCATATTTATTTTACAGAAACTGTTTGATTTCTTTGTGACTTTCTCCGCTTTCCAGTTTGATGGATTGAGTTGAACATAAGGCAAGGGGCAAACCTAATTTGTTTGTACTGTTTCTGTTTATTACTGTATATACCCTTTTTTTGTATTCCCAGGAATTAAGAACCTGACATGGAAATGAGAATTGGCAGTTGAGACTAAAAACTATAGACGATACACACTTTCTGGGTTGCCATTCATGATTGCTCCTGTCACGTTTCTAAGGCTAAAAAACCGATATTGTTGCTCTTTACTTGGCTACAGCTTAGGATATAGGCTATTCAGGTACTAATTTTCTCAATAGGATCATTTTATTTTTATTTGTTTGTTTAATTTCACATCAACTCATTTAGTATATTGTTTGAGGTACACTCCTGTTAACACATTCAAAATATTTCTAATTTGTCCTACCTTCTCCTTGTACTACACCGTCTTACAAGGATACTATTCATATCTATTTTTATCTATTGGCCTCTATACACCTTCTATTCACCCTATTCAGAAGCAAATTCAATCTTTTAAACGGACATGTGCATAACTTATTACTCCTTAGAACAGTGAGTGTTTAACACTGATAACATAAGTGTTTCTTTTTTATGTTATCAGAGTTTCATTTATTAGGGAGATTAGGGAAAGTGTTGACTTGCAGTTCTCAGTATTCTTGTTCAGCTACAATTTGTGGTTGAATTTAACTAAGTACATCTACTCGATTACTGGATTAGCTGGTCAAGGGTAAAAAAAAAAAAAAAGACTATATTCTAGGGATCCTGGAAATTTAACTTTCATGAGGTTAGACAGAGATATAGATATGCGGTTTCCACAAGCAAGTAATGTTACACATTTATGATGATCTTATAGAATATGTTGCTTCTCTGTAGATTAAACTACCCAACAATATGAGGTCTGTCTGGAAAGTATCCGCCATTGTTAATATTACGAGAACGGTTTGTGCAGCATTGATGTAACCTGGCAGCTAAGGAGAGTGGACTGGAATGTGCATGCCTGAACAATGATGACTACATTGTATTCATCAATACTAGACACCAATGAGTGAACATGTCTATTGTGTGGCCGTTACATTCAAAATGACCAAGCGAGGAGAGCAAAGAATCCGCATCAAATTTTGATGGTGATTGGCAACTTCATCATGACAACATACTTGTTCATGCATCATGTCTCATGCAGAGCATTTTAGCATAACATCAAATCACCCAGGTGACAGGTTTTCGGCGAGATGACCTTCCTGGAACAACCCTCCCAATTTATCTGGGCTTGGGATCGGCACTATGGCCAAACTTAATTGTGCACTCTGGTGTGTGGGAACATTCGCACTCACATCCATACCTCTGGGCAATTTAGAGTAATCAAGTGATCTGCTCCACAAGTCTTTGGACTGTGGGAGAAATTGAGACCTTTATACTGTGAGGCAGAAATGCTAGCTAGTGCATCACCATGCTACCTAAACTACCCAACAGTATATAAAGTAAAAAAAAAAATAGCTCAACCTTAAACATTTACAGGAGTAAAATACAACATACACATGAATGCAGCAGTACTATTAGTCCAAAAACATCATATATAATAGTAAAACATGGGAAAATGACCATCTTACTGCACAGTGAATAATTTTACTTTTGATACTTGAAGAAAATACTTACATCTACTTAAATAAGGTTTTGAATGCAGGTCTTTTAGTTGTAGTGACATATTTTCATAGTGTGATATCAGTACTTTTACTGAAGTAAAAGATTTCTCTTGATGCATTTTACTTAGAACTTAATTGGAAAACTGATTACAAGATTTGAACATGGAAAAAGGAGTAAATAAAAATATTTAAAACACTGCTTTTGAAAAAATGCACTAAAAAGCAGACAATGTTGGGTAGAGACAGGTATTAAAAATTTTAAAGTCCCTATTATCAACTAAACATTTTACCTCACAACACTAAAAACAAAAGCATGGGGGACGTTCAAATTATGTATAATTTTTTTTTCCCGAAGTAAACAAACTGCTGTATTTCGTATCGATCCATTTTAAGAGAATTAATTTGTGGAATGTGTGTACAGAATGTTTTCTTTAATCTATTTCATCAATTTATTAATTCTAATCTCTTCTGAGAATGTAATTATATCATACTCTGAATATATCACACCATTGATTTTATTGCAAAAGAAGTATTAGTATATTTTAGGGATTTACTTATTCGACAATTTGGAATCTCTAATATTTGTTCTTGTGGAACATGCCCCCCAGCTTTTGTTTTTAGTGTTGTGAGGTTAAATTTTTAGTTGATAATAGGGACCATTTTTAATACCTGTCTCTACCCAACACTGTCGGCAAAAAAATGTATTTTCTACTTTTTAGTACATTTTTATCAAAAGCAGTTTTTTAAAATCTTTTTATTTAATTTATATTTATTTACTCCTTTTTAGTGTTCAAATCTTGTAATCAGTTTTTTTTTTAAATGCAGCAGAAGAAATATTGATTGGATGTACATTTTTAATCTTCACATCTGATTAAGGTTTCTAATTGCTTTCATAGCATGTCTTGAACAGGTGAGGAAATTCTTTTAGACTACAAGCTGGCGGCTGTGCTTTTTTTCATATATAGGACCTATGACATGCTTGCATTGAAGGCTGAGTAGGCAAAGTTCAACACTTCTTTTGGACTCAAGGTCGCCACCTAGTCCTGCGGATAATTTTGCCGCACCTGCTTTTATCAGTGCCATCAGCTTCAAAGTAGTTCCAATTGATATTTCTTATTTACGTGCTCTCTTTATTCTGATCTGTAACTTTGCACTTGCTCCATTTCACAACCCCAACTTCACAACCGGGATTCGAACCAGGATCCTCAAAACTCAGCCAACTAAAATCCTAATGCTTCCCGATTGCTCCACCGAAGCTGCGTTTGCTTGAAGATGAATCCGGCAAAAGGTCTAATGTTATAGCAAAAATCGAAATTAGATGGAAAGAAATAGTTGGAAAAATTGGAAAATACTGGAAAATTCAAAAATTCGGAAAATACGGAAATTTTTTCTTGATTTGTGTATTGTCATGGATCTATAATACATATGGAAAATTTCAGTGCAATTGGAAAATGGGAAGTGGGTGAAAAATTGATTACAAGATTTGACCTCCACATAAATACAACACCAGGCAAAGGAAGTTAAACAAAAGCAGTAATAATAAAAAAGAATAGAAGTTATAAATGAATAAAAGTTAGTAAATCTCTTCATGTAAATTTAAAAAGCAAGAGCTGTTGTAGGATATGAACATTGCTAACATTATTTACAACTAACTGGTCTTTTATTAATACTAAAATTTCATCTGTATATAATTTGATAAATAAGGCCCATTCTTTTGTCCTGTTTCTGTCCTTCAGTTGTTGTTTTTTTTCTTTTTTTTTAGCTGTTTAGATTACCTGCCTGAACATAATCTTTTGGCTACTCAACAGTAGAGTAAATTAGGACAGTGCATTTTGTAGCAGTCATGCTATGAACATTATGACAAAAAATGGGACATTTCTTTAAAGCTGCAAGACTAGTTTTTGATTATGTATTGCTAGTAAGTAAAGTGTATTGGAAAATAAACATGGCAATATGAATGTATAAATGTAATTTAATATTCGTCTTTCCATCTTCTGCCGCTTAATCCTGTTCAGGGTCACGGGGGGAAACTGGCGCCAATCCCAGCTGACATCGGGAGAGAGGCGGGACACACCCTGGGCGGGTCGCCAGTCCACCACAGGGCGACACACAGAGACAGACAACCATTCACACTCACATTCACACCTACGGCCAATTTAGAGCAGCCAATTAGCCTAATCTCCTCTGTGCATGTCTTTGGACTGTGGGAGGAAACCCGTGCAAACACGGGGAGAACATGCAAACTCCACCCAGAAAGGCACCTGTGCCGAATCCGGGGCTCGAACCCAGGACCTTCTTGCTGTTAGGTGACAGCGCTAACCACCACATCACCGTGCCGCCCGTAATTTAATATATGGTTTGTAATTGCAAGTAAACTTGCTAGATTCACTGACACAACCAAACAAATCTTAGAGTGTCCTACCTAAATATCACAATTGCCGTTTTATCCTAATTGTTAAGAATAATTAATAATAATTGTTTTATCCTTTATCTGTCACGGACTCTGGCAACCCGCCTCATGACATGGACTCAAACTCCCATGAACACTCACGCACACAACATGGAGGAGAGACTTCCGGGTCAAAGATCACCCGAATACTGAACACAGGTGTTTGTAATCCACCCAACAGACTATAAAAGGACTCAAGTTCAGAAACACAAACTGCGAAGCATTGCTC
>JAQLOM010046398.1:0-17517 GCA_030068315.1 Chrysichthys thysi
CCCATAATACACTTTAAAAACATGTTTTTGAGGCTGAAACACATTAATTGTATTTACATTCATTTCAATGGGAAAAACTGATTCGGGTTGCGAACAAGTCGGGTCTCAGAACGAATTAAGTTTGTGAGTCGAGGGCTCGCTGTAGTTTGGTTCGCAAGTCAAGTGGACATGGTCTTCAGAAAGTCCTATTAGTTGCTTACTTGCACCTTTGTGCAAGAAATTTCTGGACCTTTACCTTTGCTCTAACCGAATGCCCCTTCCCTCCATAATTCTACCACTTACTTAGACGAGGGTGAATCAAATAAAAACATTCAAGCTGTTAAACTTGTAGAACTGAATCGAAATTTGTTTTCTAGAGAAATCCAGACAGGTCAGTGATGAAACGCTTAACAAAACGGAGAGCGAGTGAGGAAAATGCACATCTTTTGGTATTAATCCATCCAAAAATATGTAAGGCTTTTTTCAGTTTATGCTTAACGCAAGATTAAAAAGATTTCCCATAACTAGCGCTAGTTTTGGACTACTGCTGCTTTCGTCCATCCTTGAACCGTCCGTGAGTTGCCAAATGGTATGCAAAACTCTCAGTGTAGCAATTGCTTCCATCTCTTTTTTTTAAGGGGGGGGGTGAAAGTGGTGATAAAAAAAAAAAAAAAAAAAAGGTCCGCTACAAAACAAATCCACATACGTCCCACAGATGTTTCTGCCGCTGATATATACAAGGTTAACATCAGGAGACCGGAGCTAGGCAAATTTATCCTCCCCCCCCACCACCTCATCATTCTTTCCATCTGTGTGTGTGTGTGTTTGGGGGGGGGGGGTCAGGGGAACAGCAGAAAGAATAATGTCAGTGTTCATGGGTGCAGCTTTAGCCAGAGTAATAATAGCACTGTGGGGAGAGAATCGGTCAGGCTGGAAGTGCGTGGCTGATGGCAAAAACAAGAGCGAGAGTCCCTTCACGGTGCTGAGAGCCTGGCCTGTGGAGGCCATTAGGGAGGACGTGGGGAGACCGACCGAGCGAGCCAGGACACCCTGCTCTAAGGAGTGGCTTCACAGGCAATTATAATAGGAGAGGAATATACCAGCTGTAACATTATGATACAAATATATGCAAACAATTGCTCTGTGCAATACTTTTCCTTTATTTATGAAGGGTTTCGATTTCATTTTTCCGTTAATCAGTAGTCCATCAGAAGTTTCCTTCTCCCTCGTGAGACAGCACTACCAACATGGGAAACCCGAACGCCGGTGCATGCACGCGATCTTCCAGGATTCCTTTTCCACCTACTGGACACATGACACTATTGAGAAGCTCAACATGCCTGCAGAGGCTCCCTACGACGCTGCTCTGCCGTGTGACTCACTGCCATGCCTGGTCACTTAAGCCGCTTCTACATTCGCGATCTGATCTCTAGTACAAGAATACCGCACAGACTCCATTAATCCTAGGATGAACTAAAGGTGTTTACTCTGCAAAAAAAAAAAAAAAAAGAAAAGAAAAAGAACATCTGACCTGCATTCCCGATAGCCTGGTGCAGGCTTATTACATTTACATGTGCTCATTTGGCAGACACATTTATTCAAAGCAAGCGAGCAGTTCAGAGTTAAGGGATTCGCTTAAAGGCTCCGGTGTTTGAACTCGCAACCTGTGATCCTTAGCTTGGAACCACTGTGATAATTACGTCTTCTAGTTAGACAAGCGGATGTTCACACGTGCGGTTTGCCACCAGGATTGCGGGGAAGTCAGAGGAGTCGGTGGTTTGTCAAAGAAAACAAACCATAATGCATTGCGGTCTGCACAAGTGGCAAAAATGCTGAATTTCCTGACTGTGAAGGCGTCATTACTGACTACAGGTAACGAAATCCCCTCCTCATTTGCTACAAAAAGGATTTCCTGTTAAGTAAGCACGACATCATGTGCTAATTTAGGAAAGAAGCAGTCTGAGACCGCTTTATTACTCTTATACCAACCCAATGACGTGGTAGTCGTGCAGCAGGCCCGTATTAAGACAATGTGGTGTCTTACCTCACAGGTGTCCCAAAGCCCCCCCTTTACCCCCGTCTTCCCGTCAAAAATAGCACACAAACAAGGGCATTTCTCATATGTAATTTACTAACTACATTGGGTCTACATTTGTCCAAGTACATGTAGGTAAATGATCTCCCCCGCTAGCGTTAACGTCTTCACTAGCTTCGGCTTCACCGCAGGTCCTGATGTTCTTACAAAAAACGATCGATCGCTGGAACATTTTGAATCAAGGCTAGGTGTCTAGAGTCCTTGTCTTTTCTCTTTGCACAACCACTCAATTGATGTATGTCCATTTTTCATTCATTTTCTGTAATGGTTTAAAAAAAATAAAAAAAAATAAAAATAAAAAGATACATTTGCGCATACTTGTGGACTCAACTCTGACAGATTGGTGAGGGGGAATGAATGGTCACGTAATCTTAATTTGTTCATTATTATGATGAAATTAGTGTTCATGACAAGTTATGTACAGCCTTTTCGCAATTTCAAGTGGATAACAAAAATTTACAAAAAATATTTTTAAAGCTTGTGTCATGTGGTGCCCCCCCCCCCGGTTGTGAATGGTTGGTGCCCCTGGGCACCGGCCCATACAAATAATCCAGCCCTGTTGTGCAGCGTCCTTTACACATACAGCACGACAACGAATAAACGCAAAAATGCTTTAAAAAAAACCTAAAAATTAAATAAATAAATAAAAAACCCATTGAATTTATTGCAACATTATATTCACATTAAACACATGATTGTGTCACAATGGAGTTGACCGTTGATGAGCTAATGCTTATTTGTTTACAAGAAGGTGGGGAGGGTGGAAGCAGGTATTTGGGTACATCCAATCCTACAGGGAGTTTCACCGCTTGGGTCAGGAGCTGAAACTATCATGGTCTACTTCAGGATGTTCGTGGGTCAATTTGAGGAGGTGTTTGAAGAGATGTTAGCTCCACACAAACAGGCTGAAGAGCAATTTGAGGGGACTGATTGGTTTTGAGACGAAAATGCACGAGAGACTCCACCATGCCGGCGGCAGTGTGATGATATTTCTACAGCCTACGCCCCGACTGCTTGAACGCGCCCGTTTGGTGGACGAAGCCTTTGGAAAATGACCGTTTCGTTTTTGCGGAAATAATAAACGTTGCTTTTTCACTCACAAACACTGGTCTTTGATGTAAAAGTGCTCATTTACGGGGACGGCCTTTTGGGGAAAGAAATTCTTGGCTGAAAAAAATTGCAACAGCAAACTGCTGACCAATCAGAATTGTGCATCTTTTAGCATCCTAGTAAATATACATCCCATACACACACACACACACACACAAGCCAAAATGCAAGGTTTGATGGGGTTCTCCCCACCCCCCAGACAATGACACTAATCAGTACAAACAATAGCAAATCAAACACAAAAGGCCATGATAGAAACCACTGGATATTCTCATTTTTAGCTTCTTTTTTTTTCTTTTTTGGAGGGCACTAGGCTGTGGACAAGAGTTTATCCACAGCCAAGAGCTTCTGAAGAGCCGAAGAGGGTCTGCGGGCGAACAAATCAGTGTGAATGCTTCACATCTTGCTCCATCCCTGAACACACATACAGACAAAACAGGGCGCCCAAAAAACTGGCATAGAGAAAAAAAATAGAAGACCTCCATCATAAAATTGACAAAATCGACTGTACGAGAAACTGCGTTTCAGTGTAAACAACCAGTCGAGCTCATCTGTTGTTCGGAGGTTCCTGTAGCAAAAACACAACACTCTCGTTAATCTAAGCAGCAAAATGACTTCTGCTCAGCCGTGACGATGTGCAGCACAGAGAAATGAACGAGTAGGACAAAAACAATTAACAGTTCTCTCCGCTGCCTTAGGAAAAGGCCTAATGCACGCCTATTAGAGGTCTGCTGTGGATGGCAAGGTAGTCGTGACCTCGCATAAATCTCCATTCAGAAAGCAGAGAGAGTGAGAGTGCTCTCACTTCCTGACAAATCCCTACATCCAAAAAAATCCAGCAGACCCGATTTGGGCTGCAGCTCTTCCTTCGCGGTCTGAAACGAAACTTTTTCCACAAAGGATTACATCCAGAGCCGAACGAGCTGCTAATCGGTGATGCAACTAAACGTAAACTCGAGGCAAAAGATACAATTAAAGATGCAATGAACAAATTTTTTTTTTTTTTTAAACCAATCTGCTTTTTTTGTACCACTGCATAAATTCTATTAATTTAGTTTGCTTCTTGTTTATGCCCTTGGATGGAAAATAAGATAACGATTTTTTTTTTTTTACGCTGTGCATATTCATAGCTAGCGGCACACTTTACTAAAGCGGTATTAAAATGGAACCCAAAATTACAAATTGTGATTACTACAGCTTTTTTTTAAATCATTAATGTTATTATTTCAGGGTCATTAAAATTGGGGGGATTATGAAGTACGTGGGATAAAAAAGGAAACAGCGAACAGTTCACTTGTGCTTTAACACGTCCATGATGACTTGCACAAGAAAGAAACGAAAAAGTTAACTAGTGATCGACTAGGACGCGCCCCCCCCCCCCCCCCGATACTGATTATTAGTCATCAAAGACACCGATAACTGATCTTTATTCGGGGTCGGATAAGAATTCAATTCTTACTCATAGCCTTCGTTAAATGAACATAATGTTTACTATTAAAACTATGAACCAAAAAAATCCTAAAATGTACACTGACGATAGTCATCACGAGGCGTGTGCACGAGAAGGACGGAGTGCATTGTACTTTTTGCGAAGTGTGTTGTTCAACCTTGAAATGTTCTGACCTTTGCTCTCACCGGGAGCCAGCATAGGTACTGCTTCATTCCTGCGTTTCTCACAAACACCAAAAAAAAGAGTTCGATGGGTTTTACTCGACATGTGGTCCAAATTTCTACCAATCCTGTAAGTGGGGTGGAGCACAGGGCCAGACTACAGAAGTGTGTGTGGGTTTATTGTTTTATCATGATTGCATCAAATAAGCATGAACGCGTACAATAAATAATTAAAAAAAAAAGATTTATACAAATCTAATTGGAAAAATGCTCAGTATCGGCTCTGATTATCGGACGACCCTTAAACTGCGCCATCATTTCCAAATCTGACATTGACTCGACTTACATTGTGAGTATTTAAAACATTACATTTTGTGCTTAATAGATGCTTTAATAAATCTTGTATTTAATAGATTGTAAGCTAGAAAAAGTACCCCTTACTTCTTATTTAAAAAAAAAAAAGAAAGAAAAGAAGAAAAGATCCTAGTATTCCTTTTCTGCCTTCTTTCTTTTTTTTTTTTTTTTTTTTTTAAACAGACAAAATGTGGTTTCAACAAAGGCATCAACTGTGATCAACACAGATTTGCCTGGTTTCCAGACAGGCCGCTTTAATTGCAATGTCAACACGGTGCCAGCATAGAGAATCAATGCGCTACGCCAGCTTTCACTGAGATTGATGCAGCTTTCACGGCTACGGGGCACGCTGACTGAGGCTCCAATCAATGGCAGGACGCAGAACAGACCAGCGTGCCAGTGAAGCATGGAATTACTCTCTGGCTGGTGCCGGCCCTGTGGCACCTCACCAAAAACCTAGAGAAGATCCGAGCCTGCTTTATAGGCGGAAATGCAAACCGATAGCCCTCAGTTACATAACGGAACACCATGCGATAAGTGCTTCATAAGGACCGCTCCTTGACTTGGACCGGGTATCAACTGTTCTAATGGTTGACTGCCATCATTAGTGATCTCGTGCAAAATAATGAGCCATTTAAAAAAAAAAAACATGGCCAGCAAACTAAGCCAAATTACAACACAACACAACAGCCACTGATAATACAGGAGCCCCAAGTTAATCAGATCCATAATGTAACTTAACATGGGCACTGGGCAATAAAATGCCAACCTATAAACACATTGTACCCTGGTGCCTTCATACCCCCATCCCCCTCCCTACTGCCACTCGTCTGCTCCCCAGATTGTATTACCTGCTTGACCGGATAAAATACTTACTCTGTAGAGGACAAATGAATCAGTGTGTTGTACAGCAATGCCATAGAAACACGTACTACACATGGAAAAGGAATGGTGAACTGGACTTTTATTTAATGCGTGTATTAGCCAGGAAAGTCTAGCTGCGATCGCGGTTAACGTTAAGCTAGGACAACAGCAGGAAGGGGAATTTCTCTAAATTGGTGCAAGCCAAAGAGGGAAAGGCAGAAATGAAGAATTTGTCCGTTCCTTCATTCATTGGTCATTTTCTCCTGATCACCATCGTGGGGGATCCAGAGCCGGTCCCAAGCGCACCCTGGACGTGAGGTGAGAACACACCTTGAACGAGAATATTCCAGTCTAGTAGCCCAACAGTCTACTGTGGAAGGCGGGGAGAACCCAGAGAATGCACAGGAAATCCACACGGCCATGCGGCAAACACACGAAACTTCACTTCACAGGCAGTAACCCGAGCTCAGGATCAAACCCCAGAGCTGTGAGGCAGCAACGCTACCCTCTGCACCACGGCGTCCCGCCAAATCCTTGTCATGCTGCTGATGAATCATGTGTTAAACATTAATGTAATCTTTTGATCAATGATGCCAACATTCCAATCCTGTTTTTTTTTTTTTTAAGGGGCCAGCGCTCCCTTCCCAGAAGCCTCTACACTACGGGCCAAATCGCATGACTGGCGAAGGAGCGCCAAAGTGACGCTCATCACAGGCCTGGTGCGCCGCTCAGTCCTCCACACGGCAAGCGTCCAAACTGAAGCAGTATTTTAAACCATCAGAGTGGCTAAGGCGAAGACAGGACCTCAAGGACTTACTAGCTCAGCAACTTTACTGTACATGTATTTTTACCAGACAGAGAAAAAAGCTTCAGTTTTTTTATGCAACTTTGCACCATACTTCGTTTCTTTTATTGTCTTTATTGACTTGCTTCTTGTACTTGGGATTTATTTCTTACAACAAGGTCATGCTATCACTTTGCTGTGGTGCCACAAAAGCCTGATACGCACGTACACGCCAAAAGACAGTTTGTCCTCCATTTTGACTGAGTGGCTCTTTAAATTCATATTCACAGTACTTAAATCTTAACACACTTCGCACTGGCGTCGTGCCACCCATATTTCAGGACGTCGAGCTGTAAATTCACCGGTTAGCGCTCGTCACAGGCAAAGGGGTTAAAGTTTATTTAAATAAGATCTGAGCGAAGTGCTACAGTGGCTGGTTTAACCACTACACAACGCTGAGGTCTGAATGGAGGCACAATGTTCCCTTTTACTAGGAAGACAATGGCAACGCGAGCCTATACCGACGCCCCGATGCCGCTCGTGTGAATTCGGCCCCGAGTACTGAGTCACCATTTTCAATCCCGTTGATATTCCACGGTGTTGCATTTCCATTCGTAACCATCCCACTTACACAGCTATAGTTTCACACGACGTATTGATTTAAAAACGATTCGATGTGGTCCATAGCAACGACAGTCTGTTCTACAGAAACAGAACGCTGTAACCGACCAATCAGAAGCGAGTGCTCGACAAAGCCGTGCAATAAAAGTAGATGAACTACTTACCGATATGATCACTCGCCAAGGCTGATATTCTTCCACAGCTAGAGGTAGTGTAGCAATTTGTCTGACTTTGTTGGTCAGCTCTTTTTGGTCATAAGTTGTTAGGTTGGAGAACCGTAGGCGGCTCGTTCGTGATAACTGGTCCCTTCTGCGTCTAAGCCCGACACCCGATTCCTCGTAATCTTTTTCCATGATGATGCATTACGTTATTATTCACCCAAGCTTTCTTGTGCAGGCTTGGTATTCAGCTAGGTGAGCGCGTACAAAGAGAGCAAACAAAGTAGTGCTCATGTGCTTTCAACGCGCAACGGCCGAAAGGTAACCAAAAACGACGAATTGGATCCTGGGAAGGGTGAGCTAGCAGCTTTAAGGGAACGCGATCATTAAAAAGGAGCCATACGGGCAATGTTGAAAATAGCTTACAGCGTAATTAAGAAAGGCGCCGAAATTAGAACGGGGATATTAGGGAAACGCTATGATGTCATTTCCAAAACTCTGACCACAATGTTTAGATGTGCTTTGGCACAAAAGAAAATACGACGAATTGCCAGATCTCAGTGAACAAGCATGCTGTTCTTTCCAGCTGGAATGATTAGGTATGGTGTCACATCGGGCTGATGCCAGTATTGCAGTCGAATTACAAAACTCCAGAGTAGATCTGAACAACTGTCTTTACTGGCTGCGAGCATAAAAGCTACGTTTTGACACACTGACACCAAGTGCCGGCTCACAATTTACAGAAAGCACCGTTATGTCGCCCATAAGCAACTGAAGGAGCTTGGGTTTTGTTTTTTGTTTTTTTTTTAACAATGTTTACAAAAGGTTGCAAATTATGCCCATGTAATCGATCAGCCCGTATAGAAAACTCTTACACAGGTCTGGTCCAAAGGCTCTAAAGTAAAGGAACACATCCAGATACCATTAGATAAAATATATAAGATCCCGTGAAGTTTGTGTCTCGGGTATCACCCCATCCTGGCTATCTTCTCTTTTGCTTCGTTACTCCTCTAAAACTGCCTTTGCAGCGTTTGTGTTTGTTTCAGTGCTGGTGTGCGTTCAGTTCAGTCCTCTGGTCGTTAAAAGAAACAAGAAAAATCCCATTGTTGCTTTGGCAATGCATTTTAAATTGATGCAAGGTGAAGCGGCATGCAGTAAATTTTGTGACATCTGGCTGGAACACTTATGAATCTTTCATACGACTCGGAATCCATCCTGCCGCTGTCAGCAGTCATGTCATCACTAAAGAGAAGTGAGTCAGTTCCGTTGGCAGCTGGATCCAACCATGTCACCATGTTTCACAGAGAAGGTGTTGTGTGCGCTTCGTTTTTCTTTCCTTTTCCCAATTCTCTCTTTCCATCACTCTTCCTCGGGTAAAGGTTCATCTTCGTGATGTAAAGCTGAACAAGGATTCATGGGTACGTTCACACGAGCATCTCTAGTTGTTGCACAGTTTCCGTTACCCGAGTCTTAACCTCGATCTATCTGGTCTGTTGTGACATCCAGTACGCCTCTGGTTTGTTGGGTGTTGACCTGATATTCTGGCATTGACAGCATCAACAGCCATCGAGACACAAAAACACAAGTAGAGTTAACTCTCAGCTTTCAGTTAGTCTTTTACCTTTCTACGAAATAAAAATGCCACCACGGACAACTGGCCAAGAAACTGAAAGGCCGTTTGTGGGAACACTTTCGGACTATGTATACATCAGTGCTGTTGAATGCTCAATTCTCAGAAGTAAAGCTTTAGGTTTTCCGACATGGGAAAGTCTTTAGGAGCAAAGGGGATTTGCGGTTTCTCCGAAATAGCGATGTGCCTTTTTTGTTTTATCAACTCTTAAACTCCAAAGGAGAAAAAAGAAAAGCTAGTGAAGGATGAGTGTTTATAGTTGTTATAATCTAAGTGACGACGGGAAGTAGCTCTTTCCGCTACATGCCTGCGTCATCAAACTCAAAATGGATAAAAATCAGGGCTGCTAGCGATTTAAAAAAAAAAAGCTAATTGAGCTAATTAATTACATGCTTAACTAATCTAAGTGAATTGATCTTTTGCTGTGAAAGTATTGAGAAATATTTCAATTCGAATGAATTTGGGGAGATGAGCAAGTCGATGAATAATCACCATTACGGACTTCGTCGTTAGTTGGCTACGAGTGGACTTGCTCAGTTTGCGCCTGAACGCCTGGTCGAGTGGCGCATGACGAGACTGGCTGCTAGCGCTAGCGACAGGGGCAGTGCTAGCTTGGACCTCCAGGTTTAGCTCCTAAATGCTTATTGTTGAGGTGATGCTTTTATGGAGCCCCTAAAAATTCTGCTGCGTACGAGAAACTGCACAGGAAAGCGCACAGTTTTGTACAGTTTGTTGGCAAACTGTTGTAGTATAAGGGCTGTGCGAGATTATGAAACATACCGCGTGATGACAGAAAACCGTCTATCGTTTATTACACTCTTTCACCATTTCATTTGTTAATTCACATTTAATGGCGATATTTTTCATCATTTGGGTGGTTTAATTGGGCTTTTATTCCAAGTGACTGGTTGCTTAGGCTACGTTAGCACAGACCTGGTTATTAGCTGCGGAACAGCGGTCACCTTTTGCCCCCATCAGTTGAATTTAAGGTAAACATGTTTGTTAAGAAATTAATATTATCAGTAAGACCAAGATGTGTGTGTGTGTGTGAATAAGGCCTCTATTAGTATTAGTAGAATTTTGCATCAAAACATTTTGCTTTGGTTAACAGCAGTTTTTTGAAACACCAGATGGCTAATGATTTTATCACTGTTATGAACAACCTTACAGTATGCACTTGCACCAGGTTTAGATTTAACTCTATTTTTGATCATTTTGACAGTCTGAAAACACTACATTCCTCTTTAATTAGGAAAAAAAACCCATTTATTTATTTACATAATGTGTGCTATATTGTGGTGATGTCTGGATATGACATCACCTATATCGTGATATGACATTTTGCTCACATCACACAGCCCTACTGGGTTTTTTTTTTTGTTTTTTTCATAACTGCATGCCCAGTCTTGTTTTATTCCTTATGTATACAAAGTGCACATAATGTTAAATAAAAGCTCCCAATGCACAGTGTAAGGGCAGAGATCAGAAGGTCAGATTTTTTTCTCAAATCTAATGCAGGGCAAAACACAAAGTGTTACTGTGTAATTACCCACTGCTCTTCTGTGGTGTGCAAGCAGGGCTCATTAGCACATTCATTCTTTATTTTTACATTTCATTTGATTTTAGTTCCACTAAAGTGTCAAATGGTAGAATTTGTAGTAAAGGGTGAAGCACTGTCTCTCGTGTAACCTGAATGCATATGCTGTGCCTTCAGGGAATAAAACGTACGCAATACCCGGGCGCAATTACCGTAGTGCAGCTGGCCTACTCGCCATCGGGGATGGCTACTTTTCTAAAGCCTCCAGATCCTTTTAAAATGATTCAATCATATTTTTTTTTATCTTGAAGCTGACAAAACAATGTTCTTTGGCAAAGACGTGCACGAATGAGCAACGGGTATGGAGTCCAGCCCCAATCATCTGAACACATAAAATGACATCAACCCAGCTCAGAACAAAAAAAAATATATATACACACTACTATTTCTTTTAATCAAAGCAACATCCAGAGAGTGAGGTAACTACAAGTTTAGTGATTGCAGACTTAATGTTAAACATTATCTAGCTAGTAATGCATCTGCAAGTTAGCTAACGTGGCTACACTTTAACCATGTTAAACTGGCTCAGACTTCTGGGACATTACTCACATTTGAAAGTTACAGGCCTGTACTTCTAAATACTGAACATGCCTTGCCATGTGAATGTACAGTGCCAAACTATAGTAAGCGATAGCAGCAGAGCGAAAACATGTTGGGACAATTCATGCAGGTTTTAAATCCAGCTCTGCTTTCTGCTGCTGTTTTTGTTGTGTTTATTCTAATAAAAATTTTTGTTCCTGCACATGAGAATGTAGACTAGTGTAACATTATTGGACAGTTTCTTACATTCTCTGGTATCATTCCAAAGACCCTGCAGCACCAAACTAACTTCTAGAACTATACCAAAAGGGTTTCTTGTGTACAGGCTCAAACTTTCATCCCCGTGCAAATTCCTTGCAGCTCCGTCCAAATGCCCAGTGTTTGCTCATACGATGTACTGTATTATACAATACATATTATAGTGGCATTGTTGAAAGTGTATGTATATATATATATATATATATATATATGTATGTATGTATGTTCAGAACAAGCAGTAATGTTGAGATGAAAATTTGTCTAACTGGTACATAGCTAGCTCTGGGTAAAAATGTTGAAATGTTCAAAAGTTTGGACACAAAGTGAAGCAGGGGGCAGCCATACAGCGCAGCGCCCAGGGAGCAGTGCTCGGGGACAGTACCTTGCTCAGGGTGCCTCAGTGTACCTTGTTGGTCTTGGGCCTTGAATCCACAACCTTCCGACTGAAGGGCCAATGCCCTGACCGCTAGGCTACCACTGCCCCTGACCGCTAGGCTACCACTGCCCCTGACCGCTAGGCTACCACTGCCCCAGAAAAATTTGGTGAAACAAAAGGTTTCATGTTTTAGATTCTTCAAAGTAGGCAGCATTTACCTCAAGGACAGTTTTGCGCAATATCAGTATTATCTTAAGCAGCTTCATGAGGTGGTCACCTGGAATGTTTGAGTTAACTGGTGAGTCTTGGCCAAAGGTCATGAGTGGAATTTCTTGCCTTCACATTTGTTTGAGATCATCTATTGTGTTGTGTATGAGGTAGTGTTGGGGTACAGTAAATAGCCCTATTCCACACCAGTAGTGATCCATATGTTAATAACTGCCCAACTAAGTTAATGATGGACCGTCGTTTCACTTAACACATGAAGTGGTTATTTTTTCAAATACATTTAAAACACTGTTCTTCTGGTGACTTGGACTGGTGCACTTTGCATGCAAAACCCAGGAGCCTGCTTTACACTGGGTTTATTTATAAAAAAAATAAAATAAAAAAAATTACCCCCCCCCCCACCCCCCACCCCAGTGGGAGGGGTGAAGTGTTTCTTTTTTTTTTTTTTAATGCAATAAAATCTTGCAGTGGTCAATTTTTTTTTGGAGGGGGAGGGGTATTTGATTCACTATTGCCGAATTCATAAAATAAATACCTAGAACAAAATGTGTACTCAAAAACAGGGTGTCTTTTGCACAGTACTGTGTGCTATATATATTATATACACACACACACACATACATACACAAAATTCTTTTCGCGTTTGAGACGGAAATGATGTATGACCACAGAACATATTATATGTGCGTGTGACCGGAAACAGCGTGACTAGAGCTTACATTTTAACTAATCACTTTGTTTGTGGACGCCAATTTTATATCGTCTTTACGATTATCATTATTTGTGTGAGAGTTATTTTACTGATATTGAACAGAAGTAAGCACCTAATTGGTAAGTAATTATTTAAGAAAACTGATCTAAATAGATAAAATTCTTTTCGCGTTTGAAACGGAAATGACGTACGACCACTATTTGTTGAAAAATAAAATTGGTAATTAAACTTATTTTATAAATACTGCATTTTTTTCCCCCTTGCACTCAGTGAGTGAAGCCACCAGGGAATCAGCCAGTGTGTGCAGTACATATTTTACACACACACACACACATATATATATATATATACATACACACACACACCCCCTAACCAGTTTCCCCCTGAACCAGTTGAGGAAAGACATGTCTTTGTTCTTTGAGAACCTTGTCTTAAAAAAAATTAAAAAAAATTAAAAAAAAAAAGCTATTACTACATAAACAAAAACACAACCCTGTGTAACAAATCCACAGAACTCAGACTTAGTTATTCCCCACATACATGCCCAGCAATGGGAGTCCTTCTACACCGAAGCAATCTCCCAAGTCTAGCTAAGGTTTACTCATCACACATACCCATTATTATTAATCAGATCACATAATTACTCATTTAATAACCAAATCACAATCTCCCACTCATCAACTTCCCCAGCCAGCTCTGACAACACAACACGTGTGTACAACAAGTTCAATAAAACAAACATCAGTTTCTTTCCCCCTCTGTCCCTCATCAGAGCACCATGTTTCACCATTAGCACAGAGCTACTTTCCATCCTGCCCTTTATACCACACACACACACACACACACACACACACACACACACACACACACGGCTGGGAAACATCAAAGCAGTGTGCAACATGTTGCCCCTCATGTCGCGTGCACTTGAACAGCAGTTTCCGGCTCGGAGCCTCACACTGCTGTGCAGGAATTCAGAGGAAACTAACCTGAGAGGGCTGAGAGGGGCTGAGGTCTGGGCTGAGGTCTGGGCTTTACTGAGGAGCGACATGGAAGGCACGGGGTAGAGTGCTCCGGGTAGACTGCTCCGGGAGAGTTTCCCCCCAGGTAAGAAGGGGACAGGACGACACAGAGAAAGAAAATAGGTAAAAACTCACCTTTTCTCCAGAAAGAAAGCCCGTGAGGCAGAGGGTCAATATCATCCAAAGGTTCCTCATAATTCCCAGGACAAACACGAGGCTTGGAGCAGCAAAGCGAACAAATCTCTTCTCCTGAGTAACTCTGTGTGCGCCTCTCTCTCTCTCTCTCTCTCTCTCACCCACTCAGGAGTCCAGTCCCACCGGATACGTGTTGCTTTTCTTTCCTCCTCCTCCTGCTGCTGCTTCAGACTAAACCGCAGTACACTTTGTGTCTTTTCGTGTCCTCAAAATGTGAAGTGCTGCGTGCGGAAATAATCATGAAAATGAGTCGCAGGAACTGCTGAAAGCTGAACAACAAATAATCCAGGTCAGCTGAGGGAGAGGGAGAGAGAGAGAGAGCCGGGCTGGTGATTGACATGTCCATCGACCACACAGAGGACAGAGTGGGTGGGGCTCAACTCTCTCCTGGTCTACTGTGGACTTGAGTTCAGCTCACTGACTAACCTTGTATTTAGTATGCTGGGCCTTTGGATACTATTACTAAATTACTAAATAAATAATAAAATAAAAAAGGTTGTTTTTTTTTGTGGTTGGTGGGTTTTTTTGTTTTGTTTTTTTGTTTTTTGAGGTTTTCTTGGTGCAAAATCAGATTTTTCTTTACCTTACTGACTTTGTAGGTGTTTGTCCACCTGTATGGAGTGCACTGTCGCCCCCTAATGGACAACAAGGAGAGCATCTTAGCAAGGTCGTGACACAGGATAGAGTACTCATTTCCCTACACCTGTGATTCATTAGACAGATGAGTTATCTTGTGTCGTTTGAGGAAATGAGGAGAAATGATGGGTGGGGTGTATATTTAAAAAAAAAAAAAAAAAAAAAAAAGGCTCTGGTCTTATATTAAAAAAAAAGGTGTAAACTACAAAATATGCAGTGGACCTTAAAAGTCTGCATGGCCTTATTTAAAAAAAAAAAAACAAAAAAAAAACTGCAGGTTATGGGAATGTTAAAAAAAATAGTAGGTGATACAACAAGCAAGAACGTTCAACTGAAAAACAAACCTTTGAAAAACTTACAATAATCTGAATGCATGAGTGTGCGCAATCAGGAGTCTACCAACTTGTCACATTTTGATTTGGTCGTTTTATTCTGCTCTTCGGGCGGCACCGTGGTTCAGTGGTTAGCACTGTCACCTGACAGGCAGGCAGTTCTGAGTTTGAACTATGGCTGACTGGGCCCTTTCTGTGTGCAGTTTGCATGTTCTCCCTGTGCCTGCATGGATTTCCTCTGAGTGTGCCAGTTTGTTCCCAAAGTTTAAAGACATACAGATTGGGTCAACTGGCTACTCTAAATTGCCCATAGGTGTGAATGGCTGTTTGTATCTGTGTCTCTGGTCCTGTGACAGATAGGTGACCTGCCTAGGGTGTATACTCTCTGTATCCTCTGGCCAGAAGTCAGCTGGGATTGGCTCCAGCTTTCTTGCAACTCTGATGGAAATAGTGGTATAGATAATGGATGGATGGATTCCAATGTTCCTTGCAAAAGTTCTCCAGTGCTATGAAATTACAAGGGATTTCCTGTGCACAGCCCTTTTCAAGTCATTTCATGGGTTTTTGATAAGATTTAGGTTTGGACTCTGACTTGGCCATTATAAAACACTGATACTCTTCGGAAGCTATTTCCTTGTTTACTTGGATTTGTGATTCGGGTCATTATCATGGTGCAAGGTGAAATTTTTCTGCATCTTCAGTTGTGTAACAGAGGCCTGCAGGTTTTGTGCCAAAATAGATAGGTATTTGGAGCAGTCCATGATTCCCTCTATCTTGACTAGAGTCCCAGTCCCATCTGAAGAGAAGGAGTACAATTGCTTGATGCTGCCACCACCATGCTTCACCCTCGGTAAGATGTTTTTTGGGTGATGAGCTGTCTTTGCTCATGTATTTGTGGCAATAATATCTTTTATAACTTTGGCCAAAGAGGTCAACCTTGGTCTCATCCGACTGTAATATATTTTTCTACATGGTTTGGGGTGATTTAGACAGGCTTGATTTTTTTCTTTCATCTGTCTAGTTTTAAACATTGTGCTCCTGTCACCACATGATTGGCTGATGATGCACAGTGAGAACTGAATGAGCAGTTATGCAGGTATTCTTAATAAAGCGAGTGGTGAGTGAATTTAACACAGGAACATGAACAATATAGCACTATGGGTGACATTACATTACTGTCATTTGGCAGACGCCCTTATCCAGAGCGACGTGGTGACAATTCTATCCTTTGTGCCACAGCAAAACCTGTAACAAATGCACTGATTTATGTTTGAGATAGTATTTTAAATAATAAACATAAAATATAGTCAATATTTTTTGCACTGGGACAATTATTATTGTAAAGATGGCAGAAGCAGAACAGAGGCAGATGACTCAAATTATCCTGGTTTTAAGTGGAATTTAAGTAGATCTTCAAGCATCAATGATCCACCATGACAACAGTGTGCTTAGCCATAAAGTTAACCTTTGGTTTCATTGGGCCACTACACACAATTTCATTGCATCACCAAAGAAGTTTGGCAGACTCAGGCACTGTATTTTGTGGGTTTATCGCAGAAAAATCTTCTTTGGGGAAATTTGGTGCAATTTTTCCAAACACTTTTTGGATGACAATAAGAATTTGTTATTTATTTTACATTATGGGTGTCACTCACTCGCAATCATTTTCTGGCACTTTATCCTGTTCAAGGTCGCGGGGGGAAGCTGGAGCCAATCCCAGCTGACTTCAGGCGAGAAGCGGGTACCCCCTGGGCAGGTCGCCAATCAACCGCAGGGCCAACACACAGAAACAGACAACCATTCACACTCACATTCACACCTATTTGCAATTTAGAGTAGCCAATTAGCCTCATCCCCTCTGTGCATGTCTTTGGACTGTGGGAGGAAACCAGAGCACCCAGAGGAAGCCCACACGGGCAATCCAAATGATGTCAACCAACCCAGGGACATTTTTCAGCACAGTGTGATTTAAAATAGCCAAATTGGGAAGATTAACCACCCGATTTCGCAATGACCACAAATTAAAAACGGCATGACACTGGATTATTTAAAGTGACTGCAGATTTGACTCCTATGCTCAGAAACGAAATCATGTCATCCTGTCCCTACAATATGAACACATATAAACACACCATGTGCAGCCCTACTCTCCTCGGTAGACCTATACAGACCTAGATTACTCACCACAGGGGCCCAGATTACCCATCCAATTAGTGAGATTACAAAGCTGCTCCTGCTATGCTTATTAGTTTGGCTCTATAGGTTTAAGCACACAAACATTAAGTACTCCATATGGACTGACGACGATGTGAAAAAGAAGTTAAATTACAGTAGAATGTACACTCAGCAAAAAAAGAAACACCCCTTTTTCAGGACTGTGTATTTCAACAATAATGTTGTAAAAATCCAAATAACTTT
>JAQLOM010046831.1:0-17506 GCA_030068315.1 Chrysichthys thysi
TCTTAGATATCTTATCTAATAGTCTGTTAGGGTTTTGAGAGAGTCCGTACTCACCTTCGACAAAATCAAGACCTTTTACACGAACCGAAGTTTTCAACACGCTGCTGTAACTGAATGGTATTACGCGTCTGTGGAATTCGAGAACGGGGCGGTACGTCACAGTCGCGTAACCGGAAAAAACACGAACCCAGGCTACGCGAGCGGTTCGATTGCGATTGCGCAACCGGCAAAGCCCGAAACAGGCGCTGGGGGCAGACTAGTGGCCGCGATTGGTATTATTGGCACTCTACTATTTACCAGCCTCCGTAACTGGTAATCCAAGCAACAGATCTGAATTTCAGAAAATTCCGGCATCTGTCACCAAAGACTACATTTACTATAAATAAAAAAATTAAATAATAATAACAAAAACTTTGTGGTTTTGATATTATTTCGGATGATAAAGGAGCCAAATCAGGTCAGAGTCAGTCTGACTGGGGGATCCCCCATAATGCACCCACTGACACCGGGCTACTAATGATAACCTGCATCTTAACAATAAATATTCGCACGAAAACTCGATGATTGATCCCCGGTTCGTGATCGCGCTGCCTGACGCAGAACTCACATATTTCACAGCCACTTTAACCGCATTCACACTACTAGCTGGCGGCTACATTGCTAACCGGGTACACTGAAATATCACAATACTGCACTAAACAGCATTCCCACCCACCTGGTTACAGAAATAACTATTTCTCGCCCCCAGCCCCATGTTACCCAAAAGACATGTTTCCCAGCGCAGTGCGACAGCGGAGACGAAATGTTAGCATGTGCTAGCAAGAAAACAAGGCCTTCGGCGGCGCAGCTAACTGTGTGAAGTGAGATAAACAGGGACACTTCTAACATTTGGAAAGAAAGTAAATTGTTCCTGGGGTTTGTCGGCTTTTAGATATAATTCGATAGCATACTTACGTTGCCCTGCGGCGTGGGTCACTTAAAAACGTGGGTAAATATCTTAAGGGTAAAAAGGAACAGGACGTCTCGGGCAGCTAACAACAAAAATGGCCGACAGAGAGCTCCGTGATTTTGCTTCCGCTCTGGAATATGTAACATCCGGTCCGCTCTGATGGACGTTACATTGAGCCATGTTCGCGGTGGGGCCACATAAGAGAAACTCAGATGAACATCGATTAAATACAAATTGAAAATTAAATGGACTGAACACTGTGGTATAGACATTTTATCCTCGGCGATATTAAAAATGTCCCATTAGGCTGAGCCAGACGTGTGAAAGAGGCTGCCATCTTGGATGGGGCAACACTTTTAATTTAAAAGTTTTTAAATTAAAGATCACCCTGTTTGGTTTTCATGTTACATAGGCAGTATGTCACTACCTACTTCAATTTTATGGTAAATCACAGTCTGATGGCTTTATAATGGACTTGATAAAAAAAAAAGAAAAAAAAAAGATTGAAGATTATTACTAAATAATTAGGAATGGAACCATTTTGCATTTAATATATGTCTGACAAATGTCATTTATTGTTTGGTGGTTTATTAGCTTGTGGAAAATAAATAGAAAATACATGTTAAATATTACCAATTATTATTTTGTATCCACTTGATAATGGGTTAGGGTTAATGTGGCTCGAGATGCTGAACTTACTCACTGGGCCATTTCAATGTTATATACTGTATAACCAAAAATAACCAATTTCATTGTTATCGAATGACCTGAATTTCTGCACATTAGAGTCATTCAGACGAAGTGGTGTTTATAACATCATACATTATTGGTCATTCTTCAGTGTACACTCTCAAGACCAGCCTCCATTATTGTTCATGTTTACCTTTGTAATAAAGTTTATTATTGATTCTAAGAAGTTGTGGTTTCCTAGATTATCCTCAAACCTATGTGGAAAATGGTAAAGAAATCGCCATGACAAGTATGGAAAAGGTCAAGCGTATGGAATACTAATGTATACCAAATACCGAAGTGTATGGAATATTACATATGGAATACTGGCATGTACTGAGTACTAAAGTGTTCATAATATTGAATATAAAAGTGTATGGAATTCTGAGAATAAATCTGAATAATGGCTGCATCACCACACCGCCCCAATAGCCTGTTAAACAACTTTGGTCCAAAGGTCTCCTTTTAGCTATATACTGAAGACTTGGGCTTGAGATCAAAATATGAGACGATAGATCACAATATCAGGTGTATTAAACAACTTAGATCATGGCATCTGTGAGCAAAATTATTGGAACCTGATGGTCTTAAAATAAATAACACATATTTGGTTGCATATCCCTTGCTTGATAAAGTCCTTTGTCGTGTTGGCAGTATGTTTTGCGTCATTGTCTTGCTGCATGATGAAGTTCCTCCCAATTTGGTTGGATGTATTTCTCTGTAAAGTGGTAGACAGTACTTCAGAATTCATTCTGCTTGTTACTATAATGGGTTACATCTTCAGTAATATGAGTGATCCCATGCCAGAAACAGCCATGCCAGCCCAAGCCACGGCACTACCTCCACCGGATGGCCCACATTCACCTGAATGAACGTAGAGCAATGGTTTCCTTAAAATGACAAAGCAAAGAAAAAACACTGAGTGTATAAGCATGAAACACTTACAGATAAGCATTTCTATTTCATTAACAGTGCATGTTTGCAGTGGGAAAAATCACTCCTTAATCAAAAATAATGGCAAAATAAATAATGGGTTGTTTTCTGCATTGAGGCTGCATGTAAGGGTGACTGACCTTTCCATCATAAATTAAGGCTGCAGTTCGCTGGTGGGCCATGGGATAAAAGTAAGGTGAGGCAAGCAGTGCTTTTCCAGAAAATATGAGTTTACTGGGGGTTTTTTTTCATGGTGCTTTCATGGTTTTTCGCTTACAATTTATGACTGTCAAAATTAAAATACGCTTCCTAGAAAATTTCAAACATGTACAATAGTTGTTCTTAGCATTAGGAGTTAGCAAATACTGACAGAAGATAAGAAAGGGAAAAAAACCCCAAAGTGACTTATTAAGATGCTGGGCCACCTAAACAAACATCTATCATGTTTAATACTCCATTCAGCTGATCTTCAGACATGGTCTGTGGAGTTTAAAAATAGTTTAGGAAATACATTGGCCAAAGATATTTTGTTTATACATTGTGAGCCGTTGATTTTTTATCGCGGCATGGTGGTGTAGTGGTTTGCACTGTTGCCTCACAGCAAGAAGGTTTGGGTTCGAGGCCCAGTGACTGACTGGGGCCTTTCTGTATGGAGTTTGCAGGTTCTCCCCGTGTCCGCGTGGGTTTCCTCTGGGTACTCCGGTTACACCGCTCCAGACCGCAAGGGGGCGCTCCAGCTAACAGCACGCGCTTCTTCGTCACTCCTGTGTAATGACGTTGCTCTGATTCTGCCTTTCAGTAAGATTTCTATGGAAGTTCCAGCAATGGGAAAACATGTCGTTTCCTTTGTGGTTTTATGGGTCTCGGTTTTATTGTCGTGTGTACGTAGCTTCACTTTTGGCTCGGAAATTAGTTTTGTCACGTGCGGCTCGGTGGTGAAGCTGCTGAATGTTGAACACAACGTCAGACTGCATTCTCACGATGTGCGTTACGGCTCCGGTGAGTGAACACGCTGCTGCGCGCAAAACTGCACGGGACTGTATTTAACAACGATGTCAGATATTAGGTACATCGGTTTGGGGCACACAGCCTAAGAGCTGTTGTTGGTGCTTTTTATTAAGCTTCTCAAGTTTGATTGGTCAGAACGTGTTGATTCATTTCCCACCACATCAGCGCTGACAAGTAGTTCCGGCTGCGAGACAACTCACAGCTTTATATCAGTGCGCTGTTTTCATTCATTACTTCCATGGCTCATTTGAATACTCGATTCTGATTGGGCAATTACAGCATTCCACGCGCTGTTATTGGTGTTTATTAGCCCGTTGCTAGGTGGAACAGACCGTCCTTATGGACCGCATCATAGGCGGAAGCAATAAAATAATTTTTAAGTCAATAAAATAGTTTTTTAATCAATATTTTGTATAAAACTATTGATTTCTTTAGTAAGTATCCATGTAATAAGTGAGGTATTGTACAGCTGTCTGGCCATTATATATGAAAATAAACTTCTTCAGGGTGATTTAAGATTATGTTCATGTTTATTTACTGCCTGGGGAAGGAGTCTCCAGTGTCACTGCTTTGTTTTCCAGCACAGAAAAGTCTTAAGAACAAGAGAAAGTTATATTGTTTTGTGCATATTGTTTGACAAGCTGTGTTTTTTGTGTCTTCTTGACTTCGAGAGAGAGACAGATGTTTCGAACCTCAGTGATAACAGGAATCTTGTTTACGAGTCATCCCATTAATATATTACAAATGCTAACCATGTAAACACCTCAGGATGTGCTTCTGTAGGAAAACGATTAGATGGTTGTTACTTTTAGCTATTTATTCGTATTTGTTACTGAACTAAGTCATTAATAAGCACTTTGTCCTTGGTGCGGAATACTGTTTTAATAACTGACCCACTAATGTGAGCCAATGTAATGAAATTTCAATCAAATGTTCACTGCTTGGTGTATACTCTGAATGACGGTAAAGTTTGTCTATATCTGCGGTGTGATGAGGCCCAGACATGAAGCAGATTATATTCATCCCAAAGTGTTTTATTTCTCTTATACTTCAGCTGTTTGCCCACACAAACCATGTTTATTACTTAAATGAAGATATAAACCCGGCATTTCTCTTGTAGTCAGAACTGCTATCAGAACTGCTGATATATAAAATTAATCAATTCCATCTGACCAACCAGATTTGAGAATTCAAATATGGTATACTCGTATCATCGTGAATTATATGACCTGAAATTTCTTTATGCAACATTAATATATGCCGAAGCTGTAATTGATTCAAGAACGAGTGACCTTTTGAAAAACACTTAAAAAAAAATTGGCTGGATTTGCCTACCCAGCCTACCCAGGAGTCTTTTCCTGTAGGACACATGCTGGGGCGTTTAGAAGACATGCTTTTTAATTAAAATTAGCTCTTGAAGCACACAAAAAGGCACTCATTAATGCACTGTACACTGATACACAAGTTAAATCCATGAGCTGCGAGAGAGAGTGAGACATCAAGCGAATTGAGTAGCGTGTACATCCGGGCATCGTCTGCATACTTCTGGGTTCTGTCCAAATGTATCATACGTCATACACTGTTACGCTGGCCTGCCAGCGTTGCCTGCCCACGAATTTAAAATATTTTCTAAATGTTTTACAATTTTTAGTGCATCACAATCATCATCATACCTTCAAAAAAATCGTAAAGAGGAGCACTTGAATATTTTTAGGAAAGCAAAATGCTGATTGTAATGTCCTTAAAAATACACCATTTTTTAAGAAGGAAAATCTGTTTTTAGTTTAGTTTTTTATGTGCATTTGTTGAACATGAACCTCTTGTGTTGTTGTGTGGCTCAGGTAGCGGCCAGCAGTCGGTGACTGGGGTGACTGCAGTGGAAGACAGCAACAGTTACTGGAGCGTGCGTGGCACCAGTGGGACAGGTTGCCATCGAGGGACTCCAGTCAGATGTGGCCAGAACATCAGGCTCACGCACGTGAACACAGGCCGAAATCTGCACAGCCACTACTTCGCATCTCCGCTGTCGTCCAACCAGGTCTACAAGCACTGCAGGCCTCTCGCTGTTCTCCAAATACAGACTAATTCATAAAGAGATAGTCTGTCTGTTGGCCAGAAATAATATTAAATTCAGTATTAAATTCATACTGATTCCAGGTTTATATTAATGCACTCATTCTAACACATCCAATACAGGGAGTCCTCGATTTACAGCAGAGCTCCTTTCCTACGGGTCAACGTAACATGATTTTCGCCGTTAGTTGGAACTCACACACTGTACAACACTGTATAATGTTAAAATAGCCTAATAAAGCACCTAGATCTCCAACTAGGTAACGAAAAGAAAAAAGAAAAACGATCGCGCTGATGTGGTTCTGATTGGTCCGTACGTTTGTGCCCAGGGTTTGTATGAACTCTGTTTGGTTGACAGGTCGATCCTGAGCACTGCATTCATTTAAATACCAACGGCGAATGTAAACAAAGCTGTTCCCATATCACCCACAGCTGTTTCCAACACTGCTTTGTCCTGTTTGATAAAATATTATGTAACCTAATAATGCTGTTTACAGGCACCGTCTGAAGATTTGGGCAGCTACTTATGGAAAATATTTTTGGCTGAAAGTGGATTGTTTGCAAGTTACTTTAACTTGTTTCCTCGATCATATAGGAAGTCAGTGCCTTTGGAGAGGATGGTGAAGGTGACCATTTGGATGAGTGGACTGTACTCTGCGGGGGTTCTGTGTGGCACCGTGATGAGTCGGTGCGTTTCCGGCATACTGCCACAGAAGCGCTGCTGTCAGTGACGGGCCAGCAGTACGGCAGACCCATCCACGGCCAGAGGGAGGTGCATGCGATGACCAGCAGTAGCCAGCACAGTTACTGGAGAGCCATGGAGGGCGTTTATATGAAACCCAGTGAAACGGGACCCAAAGACTTCAGCAGTCCAGCACACACTGAGTTCTGACTGAATTCCCTCCAGCAAACAGTCAGTGTTCCAGCACACTGCGTCTTCATTTTTGTTACAAAATTCTCACACGAAAGGATCTTAAAATGTGACAAAAACATTACTTTGGCTGCACAGTGATATGAAGAGCACAGAGACCTCATACTAAACATATTTTTCATGAATATGTTTTCATTCATCATTATTTAGTATCTCTACATAAGCTTGAAGTTTAGAGCGTTTATCAACAGGAGTAAGTGATGTTGGCAGTGTGAAGCACCTTGGAAATGGATGAGCATGTGAACATATTTGCCATATATAGAGTTGAGTGCAAAAGTTTGCGTACCCTTAGGAGAAAATGATGTAAGTGTGTGGCGGTTTGGGAAAAGCTTTAACATATGTGTGACATAAAATAAAACATCGAGTTTCCTAAATTGAAAGATAAGGTTGAGGCCTTGTTGCCACACAGCTGCAATAGACAATTGTCTCATAAGGCATAACTTTTGGCTGATGTTATCTTCTAAGAACGTTCGTTTTGAGCAACCCTTTAGGCCAGCATTTGTGGTAATTTAACATCAGCACACCGTGTGACTTACCCATATTCACATGCTAATATTACTTAGTTAGCTAACAGATGCCTTGAAAATCATATCATACAGTCATGTGGTTATAAGTGGGTACAATGTTTATTTCTCATCAACTTAAAAAAAAAAAAATCTAAGCAAGAAAAAGCCCCCAAAATGACATTAGTATATGAATTAATTTTGGTTTGCCATTTTTTCATGTTGCTGCCATGCAGATTTATGGGTAATAGGCAGCACTGAGGAGACACTAATGATGCCTTCAAATGGAGGCAGCTGGACGGCATCTTAGAAGACAACAAATGAGTTTTGAGCAGTCCGTAATACCTTGCTCGAAACCTTATGTTTTATATATATATAGTTGTGTGCAAATGTGCATGTATTTAGTTCTAATTGGATGTGATATTAGTGCAAGAGGCACTAAAGTTTTAACTATTATTAATATATTTTCCCCTCATGCTTTTACCTCTCACACTTGCATCACTACAGAATAGCTGCCTTATATTAGCATTGTAGTATTATGACGGCTTTTTTTTTTTTTTTAATTTTTATGAACATTGTGGAATGGTGCGTGTTTTTTTTTCTTATAGCTGTCTAGGTAGTGATATTTATGCTTCTATTAATTGGGCTGCCACTTTGTGCAGCGCACACAATTCAGTATTATGAGTCGAAAAAAAACCCAACACTTGAGATGACAGCTGCTGGATCGCGCATGATTCACCAGTGCATTTTAATTAGGAGTTACTTTATTAGATTATAGTAATATATAATACAATGTTTGTAATTTCTCTATAATAGAGGCTGAAAGAGCAATACAAGTATTTCCCCCATCAATTTTAGAAACACCAAACATGAATCAATCTTTTGAGCTAGATATCATGCTATTTGTTTGCTCTGTTGATTTCCTATTTAAACCAGAAGCATAAAAACCTCTGCTGAGAGGTATGTGGGAAGCAATCATGCTAGAATTGAGCATTGTTAGCGTTAATTTTAATTCATTAATCACTTCTTAGTTTTGAGTGAATTGCACTTTAAATCAAACTTAATACTGCATATAAGAAAGAACCTTAACAACACTAAAACTGTTTCAGATATACACATTGTTACTACACTGCTACAAGCTCTCTCTCTTTTAAGCAAATTGACTAAGGGTACTACACTAATTGTCAGTGTACTGCAGTCCAAGTTGAAAAAGACTTAAAGAAAGCATTGCTGCAGTCTTCCCATAATAAAATTTTGCACTAATAAAACATTGCATTATCAGTATTATATTAAAATACTTCCAGCATGCTGGCTGGAAAGGAAAATGCTGACTGGTCCGAGGTGCTTGAGATTCCTTTAAATCTATGTTAATTTCTTTCCCTCCCTCTTTTGTTTACTCTTTTTTCCCCCGAAGAATGTGTTACTAACATGGCCACTTGACCGTAAGCAGTCTCTGTTCTCAAATAGCTTCCTGTTCCAAGCTGTTCTTCCAACACATAAAGATGGAAAAATGTGTGTATATTTACATGTTAATATATCAGTGTACATACAGACAGCTACGAAATTATTTGCTTCACTCAGGTCAAACAAGCTTCAGTTACATTTTGTGCTGAAACAATTCAAATAGTTCTAATATACCGGGTATATATTTTTTCAAAAACAAGCTTACTTCGGGTACAGCTTAGATTTCTCTCGTTATTAGTTAAAAATTAACCACAAAACAGGAAGACATTTTCAAAGACATTTTCATAGCCTTTTTAAAGACCATTTTTCCTAAGGGTGTGCATAATTCTGGAGCTGACTGTATTAGGACACTGGTACTACATTTTGTAATATATATTGTTATTGGGTTTACACATGGTGCAATTATGACATGGTTTTAAGGGACAGTTTTGAAATAAAGTGATCTTTGAATTAAATAGGTCTTTAATTATTTGTGTAAAATCTGGTAATGTACCAGATTTGGTACTTGCATTTAGAATTACATGCTTGAAGGAGAATGCTAATTACTCAGTTTGTATTGCGGCAGTGTGAATTCCTGCTTGAATTAGGTTGTGTAAAGATGAGAGGACCACTTGTGCTGATCTAGAAATATTACCAGTCCTGAATTTTATTCATGTATGCTGAATGCATCTGTTCAAACTATGATAAAGTTAAATGGCAATTTACTTTAGGAGGCTCTGCTTGTACACAAAATAATATCTAAACTGTAAAATGATGCATTTAGAAGCAGACAGAAGACTGAAAAAGGCAGACGAGGAATTGCAATAAATTAAAATGAAACACCACTTTATTATGATTTTTTTTTTTAACTTTCACCCTTCCCCAATAACTTCTGTGGATTCAGATCGACCCTTCCTTTAAAACACAGTCATCTATATAATGTTCTATACTATTAAATTCAGCATATGGTGAAACAAGAAAGCAAACACATGACAGGGAGTCATTTAAAAGAAAAGGTATGGTTGCTTGACCTTAGTAAACCAAAAGTAGAAAATACCACAAATGTCTCACTGAAGACTGGAATAAAATTTTCTTGGAACTAGCTTTTAATTTTGTCTTCCTTTAGCCAGGACCACCCTCTGAAACATAAGGTTAAAGCTCATTAGGATTAGTGTGTAGCAAATTCCTGTTTGATTAGCCGAGGGTCTCCATTGCTGTTCTCTCAACTAAGTCAAACTGAACGTGTGCACTTTCAAGCAAAAACAGCAATTAAAGTTGTGCTCAAATTTACTTGCACTGGCAGATTTTGTAAAATGAGTACCATTCTGTAAGGAACACATGAGTAATCGGGCAATACACCTCTACACTTACACATCTCTTATTTTTAATAGGATTCAAATCAAACCATGAGACATCTCAAAATAACACAATCATGAAAAAAGTGGCTCAGTGATATTGAGGATAGGAGACTGTGATGGCTACTCCAGAACCTTTAGTTTTTTCTGCTGTAGCCAATGATAGGTCGTTTTGGCCTTGTGTTTGGTATCATTATGTCATGTCGGAAAGTCCAAGTGAGTCCCATGCGCTTCTGGGCATTTTCAAAATTTTGTGATGGAAGAGGGCGGGGCTTCCTCCCCAGCAGCAGCAGCAGCTTAAAGCGCTACGTTCTCGGAGTCACGTGCAGTAGTACAACGAGAGTGGAATTTTTCAAAATAAGTTACCCAGGAAACTAATGAAAATAAAATAACCTTCTTGAATTTTTTTAGTTATTATTTTTTTCCCGATATCAAAAGACCCATGGACCAGTACTGGTCCGTGGCCTGGTGGTTGGGGACCCCTGGTCTAGTTGACCGTGGCTTGGTGTCTACGGAACCCCTCAATTCCCTCTACTGTATGAGAGTTTGAACGCTGCGGATTACCATTCTCAACTCTTTGGATAGCTTTTTATATCCCTTTCCTGTTTTATAAAAGGTGAATAACCTTCTCTCTCAGGGCTGAAATGTGCAGGTGACTGTCAAGAGCCCAGAATCTTACTGACTTTTTATACACAAACACTAATTACAAGCATACAAGCAACAAGTGTGGACAATTACCCTTAATATCCAATTGACCTGTGTCTGTCAATTTGTGTGTATATTACCAAGCTAAACTTCAAGGGTATGTAAACTTTTGATGAAGGCCATTTGGGTGCTTCCACTTGTCATTACAATAAAAAAAAAAACAAAAAAACCCCAAACACAACAAAAACAATTCTGTGATGATAAATGGCTTCACCCAACCACGAACTCTGAACAAAAGAGAAAATTTTGGGCATGGTCAATCATATTTTCTAAAAAAAAAAAAAAAAAGGCCAATATTTCACAAGTTCTGCCAGGGTATGCAAATTTATGAGCACAACTGTAACTTATTCATGTTAGCCGTGTCATTTTACATGTAGTGAAAAAATGATGTACTACAGTAGTTAATACTTTAGTAGCAGTATAGAAAACTCACCAAAGGATAGGCTCACCTGTATTTTATATATTCTAAAAACATGATCATTTCTTTGAACAAGATCATTTATAATTCATTCTTGATGTCTTCTGTCATCTCCATCTTCCTTTTACTGTTCATTCAGTCTCCTTTTCCTTTTTGTCTTTCATGGCAGCATCCACCTCATCAATTGCATTCTTAATCCTGACAAAAAAAATGGAAAAGAAGGGGAAAGAAAGCACTGTAAGACAGTTATTAAGACACATGATGTGTTAAAAGTGTGATGAAATGGTACGCACTTCATTACATACCCTTTCTTTTACACACTTTCATACATACTTTATGTAGGAATACAATTACAGCCTGTAGACTGTTGCTAAGTGCAGTCAGTCTGTTGTTTTGCACCGTCGTGCCATATTAGATTATTCTCAGCACAGCAATGACCCCGACATGGTAGTGTGTGTGCATGGGCGTGTGCCTGGTGATGGTAGAGATGCATCAGATATTGCAGGGATTTTTAAATGAGATGAATCAAGAATGAAGCAGACTCAGAAGGCAGCCCTCGCTCTTTTAGGTGATACTGGATTGTGGAATACTTCTTACAGTATCAGTTTAGAAGCCCAAAGATAAACAGGGAGTGTGTTGAAAGGATGCTCAGTGTGATTAAATGTTCTCAGAAAGTTAGAGAACGCCTAAAATGTCAAGCAGGACATGACAATAACACGTGATGTAATTTAAACACTGACACACAAAAAAACACACCATGTCAGTGTTGTCGCTGAAAATGGCCCATCACCCAAATAATATCTACTCACTGAAGGTTGATGGGTTGACTAGGGATGGAATGCTGTCTATAGACACTATCAAGGATTGATGTTTTGTGCATGCTGAGATGCTTTTCTGCTCACTACTGTTGTAAAGTCTGCATATTTAAGTTATTATATATAGGTAGTCCTCAAATTACGATGGAGGTGCGTTCCACCACACCCATCGTAATTTGAAAATATCATATGTCAAAGCACTGTGTTGAACCAATTAGCCTAGCTTAGGTATCTCAGCCTAGCTTAGCCCAGTTTAGCCAATCGTACCCAGAAGTCTTTTCCTGTAGAGGACATGCTTTTGAATTAAAATTAGCTCTTGAAGCACACACACACACAAAAAACACGCGGTAATGCACTGTACAGTATACCGATACACAAGTTAACGCCATGAGTTGCGGGAGAGAGTGAGGCCTCACTCACCCTCTCCCGCAACTCACAGAGTTACCTTCTTTAAGGTAATGCAAGACGAGTGAACCAGGCATCGTCCGCATACCTCTGGGTGGTGTCGTCCAAACGTTACCATACATCATACACTGTTACACTGTGGGCAATGCCTGCCCACGAATTTTACATATTTTCTGAATATTTTTCAATTTATAGCGGATTGCAGTAATCATCGCAACTTCGAAAAATCGTAAGTCGGGCCATTGTAACTCGGGGAGCACCTGTACTTCCTGGCAGCTTGAACCAATATGGCCATATTCCTCTGACCTCTCTCATAAACAAGGTGTTTCTGCCTGCAGCTCCTCCACGAACAGGATATTTTTTTGTTTTTCACGCCATTCCAAGTAAACTCTAGAGACTGGTGTGTGTGTGTGTGTGTGTGTGTGAATGTCCCAGGAGATCAGCAGGTACTCAAAATACTCAAACCAACCCCTCTGGCACCAATATCCATGCCACAACTTAAGACACCATACCCTTTCTTCATTCTGATGTTTGATGTGAATATTAACTGAACATGTATCTGCATGAGTTCATACACTGCACATCTGCCACATAATTGGCTGATAAACCAGATGGTGAGTGTATATCTAAAAGAAGTGTAAATACAGTGTACATATACACAAACATAGCTGGAGCACATTACCGTTCCACTGCAACTTTCTCCTCAAGCAGGTTAGAGAAGAGGTACACCTGATCCATCGCAGTTAGATACTGAAAATTCCACATACGCAGTGTGAAAACAGGTAGAACGACATGGCGAAACTATGCACATCTGTACACTTGCAGTAAGAATGTGAGACTGCTACCTTTGGCTCATGCCAATTAAAGCACTTTTCTCTGTAGTACTCAACAACTTCCTTATATTCCTTGCTTGAGTAGGATTTACTAGTTCCATGCAAAATCTTCTGAGCCATTTCGGGAGAGTCTGTGCACTTTGTCACTATTTGTTGCGTATATTTTTCGATCAACTCTCTTGCCTGAGGAAAGAAATATACCAAAAAATATATTAGAATAATTTTTTTTTCCTTTATACAAATAGGAATGACCAGAACAGTCAAGAACTGACTGCTACCCTGTGATGATGATGATGATGATGATAATAATAATAATAATAATTATCTTCCATCCACTATCTTCCATTATCTTAAATCACTTAGTGTGAATTTTTAGACAAACAATGACTTCTGATGTGGTAAAAGTAACTAATCATTTAAAATATTTATGTTAACTTGTTAGTCAAAGTAGCTACATCATCACACAATTGCAGGCATGAAATAGCTAGAAAACTTTAGGTGGAATGTTTTTAGCAAAAAAAAAAAAAAAGATAAAGGAATTCTTGTTATTTTTAAACTAGATAACTAGCTAGTTACGGGGCAGTGACAGCAGATTTGTCTATCGTCTGTTACTGTGCTGGAAGACGGATTTGTGTAATTTATGTGTCACTCATACGATCACGTTACCTGCTTGAGCTCGGACTGTTCCTTCTCAAATCTTTCTCTTTCCTCTTGGGTTTTTGCAGACTGGATCTTGTTCTGTAAAATCACCAGGTGGACATCTTTGCTTGCCACCATCTCTTGAGCCGCCATAATTTGTCTGTGAAACAAGTGTGTTTTATATTTGTCACTCTTCGTCTTCTCTTTTTGCAGCCACACATTATTACATATTTGTAATTCAGACTAGAATTACCTTATTCTGTGTTTTTCCTTCCACCAGTATACTCTCGGCTGTGTTTTGCTGATGCAGAGCTGACAAAGTAGTCACAATGCAAGAACATTACTGTTAGACTGCAATGTAATGTAATATATGCTGTGTTAAGTATTGTAGCCAGAACATTTCAAGCTGCTGTATGTTCTTCAGTTATACTCTCTCTCATGACAATTTTCAACTAATATCAGGTTTAAGGAGGGGTCAGGTCCAGAAACCAAAATGAGCACTGCAAGACATTTTGTGTGTTACTTTGGATGTTTAGTGTCTTACATATATAAAAAGATATACACTTGCATCCAGGTTTTTAGGTAATCAGATTTATAGCTTAAATATTATATTTTTAGTATAAATCTCTAAAAATCACTTATATTATTTTTTTATTTGAGAACTACTAAGCATATTTCTAATAACTGTTTTAATGTCTATTTAATGCAATTATTTTTTACCTGAAGGAGAGAAACGAGATTTTCTACCATGCTGTAGACCCCTGACTATGTGACTCACACCAGAGTGACACTGCATTGTTTCATTATGCTGTTGACTCTGAACCAACAGATCAGACTGTTTTAAACTGAATATAAAGTCCCAAGAAACACTCAGAAATAGCATATGCACTGTATTTAGAACAGCTTATTATTAGCTTATGCTAATCATACAGCTTATACTAATCTTAAATATATGTGGCTTTATTTATGACAGTACATAGTAAACAAGGTGTATTTGATACTTTTGAGTAGTTCTCAGTAGACTGCTCCCCGAGTCACGATGGCCCATCTTATGATTTTTTGAAGTTATGATGACGACTGACAACAATTGTAAAATACTTAGAAAATATTTAAAATTCAGGGGCAGGCATCAGTGGCAAGCCAGCGTATGACGTACTTGGACATTCAGACGACACCTGGAAGCACACAGACGGCACCTAGAAGCACGCGGACGACACTCGGATCACTCGCCTTGCATGATGCCTCACTCTCTCCCGCAACTGACAGAGTTAATTTGTGTATCAGTGTACTGTACAGTGCATTACCTCGGATTTTTATGATTATTAACAGAACAGCTTCAGCAGTGGCTGTCTGTAGACAGAGCTCAGTATTTGTGTAGCAGGGTGTCAGCTGCATGGAGTTCAGAGACAGTGATGTGGCCTCCACCAGGTGCAGACCTCTCTGACAAACTCTCTCTTTTGACAGAAATGTGATTTAAATGAAATCTTGCTTAAACTGGGTGCCAAGCGGTCCCCATGGGCCTTGGCTAACATTTCCATTTTACAGGGTGAGATCGCTAGCCCCACGCCCCAACCTGGGACTTGGGGTCACACATAAATACCTATGGGCAATTTACAATATCCAATCTACCTAATTTGCATGTCTTTGTATTGTGGGAGGAAATCACATCAGGCATGAGAAAACCATGCAAATTCTAAACAGACAACACTGCTTGCCAGTTTTCCTCAATTACTGGCCTACTTTTGAACTAGTTGCTGCCTCAGATTTCCAGGGTTTCCAATTTGATCCTGAGCTCAGGTTACTCTGTGTGTGTGTGTGTGTGTGTGTGTGTGTGTGTGTGTGCGCGTGCGTGCGTGTAGACTGTCACATCCCCAAAACCTGTCAACAAGTGGATTGGCTACACTAAAATGACCCTAGGTTATGGCTGGGCGATATATCGATAAATTATCATTATCGCGATATGACCATTCATATCATCAGCTGGCTGAATATCGTGGGTATTGGGATTTAGCAGAAATATCTGCTTTCCTTCAGAAACACGCAGGCAGCTGCAATGTTTTTACCCCCATAAATACATCAATGAGGAGTCTGTGTAAAGTAAAATGATGTGTACAATTAGCTTAATAAACATTAGGCCAGTTACATGACAGTCTTACTGTGTGCACAAGAGCTTGTGAGATGCATGCCCTGCATGTTCTTCTGTCTCATAACATTATTTTCATCACATAATATATATCGTGATTAAATATCGTTATTGTGAAAATGTCAGAAAATATCATGATACAATTTTTAGGCCATATCATCCATCCCTACCCTAGGTGTTAGGAGTGAGTGAGTGAGAGAGAGTGTGTGGGAGAGTGTGTGTGTGTGTGCTTGTCTACATTAGCTGTGATAGGCTGGCATTCAAGTCCATCTAGGAAGAATTCCCACCTCACACCCCATGTTCCTGGCAAAGACTCCGGATCCACCATACCCACAAAGATGTACAAAAAAATTATATTAAATAACTTTAAATTTGTGCATGATAGTAATGTTGGCTCTTAAAGCAGTGTGGGCATAATCTGAGTTTTTGGTATTTTTAAATTAGCTGAAGGGGTGATTTTGTCATGCAGACCTGGCAACCCGAGTCTCGAACCGACATGTGGGAACTGATCTCTGGTGTGTTTGAACAATAAGTCATTGTTCAAAAAAAAAAAACAAGAAGAAGAAATAAAAAATCTACACAAAAAAGGCTGTTAGACATGACGTCAGATAGATCACGCCAAACAGCACTTTAATAAACGTTATACTATGTATTAACTACATAAATGTTTAAGGCTACCTTCCATGTTATAGCTTATTTTTTAAGTAACTTTTAAGAAGCACGCCACGAGGAAGAACGCTGCGTGATTAACATCACATGACTGCACCAACCGTCACTTCCGGGTTTACTATCCACGCATTTTGGTTAAACTGTAGCTTTACTTGGCTTTACGTTTTAATTCATCCCCCTTTCGGTATAAACAACGCCATGTTTATAAAAAATGAAGCAGTTCTGTTGAAATATTAGCCCCAAACTGATAAACTGTCGTCATATCTCCACATTAAAACCGCTCGTGCTTCCACTGAATTCTCTCTCGCCTGTAGGTTTTTTTTTTTAAATAAAACCCACAATAATAATAATAATACAGTTGTGCTGTAAATATAAGTGGAACCAGACATAAAACACCTGCTTATAACGTTTGGTGATGTTTAACCTACCGTGGTTTCAGAGTGTCCGGAAATCCAAGCTGTTTGTTACGGTTGTTATATGGAAAATGAAACGGAGTGAGCGCGTGTAGGCTTTCATCCAATCACAGAGCAAAACGTCATCATCTCCATGATTGGCCCACTGACTTTCCCAAAATGACCACTTAGCAATTTTACACGGAGAGTTTCGGTGCTCAGTAAAAGGGGGTTGACTGCTAAATGCATTTGTGGTGTGTGCTGGTCTTGAACAAGGAGACAGTCGTTCCCAAAAGTATTGGAACACCACGGCCGGTTAAATGGCCAAAATCGTGGACATTTCCGGGGACAGGGCATCAAAAACAGGGACTGTCCCCGGGGACGTCCGGTCACCCCTAAGTTAACCATTTGGTGTGGTGTAGTGATGGGTCGTTTTTGAACGATTCGTTCATTTTGAACGAATCTTTAATGTGACTCGGGAAGAATGAGTCGTCTCGTACGAGTGATTCGTTCAGTCGCGCATGCGCATTTGTGCATTTAATGTAGCCTGAGCCGGAAAGAGA
>JAQLOM010049790.1:0-17387 GCA_030068315.1 Chrysichthys thysi
AGGTGTGAATGTGAGTGTGAATGGTTGTCTGTCTCTGTGTGTTGCCCTGCGGTGGATTGGTGACCTGCCTCTCACCCGATGTCAGCTGGGACTGGCGCCAGCTTTCCCCCGTGACCCTGACCAGGATTAAGCGACAGAAGACGAACAAATATGCTCATTTTGAATTCAATGCCAGCAGTGTATAAATGCACATTTTTATTTACATTTACACCTTCTTAATATTTTACAGTAGTAGCTCAAGGGTTAAGATGTTGGACTAGTCCTCAGAAGGCTGTGAGTTCAAATCCCGACAGCGGCAAGGTACCTTGAGCAAGGCTTTTAACCCTCAACTGCTACAATGTATAAATGAGATACATGTCGGTCATTCTGGATAAGGGTGTGTGCTAAATGACTTAAATGTAAATGTATAATCCCAGAAGGATAAATGAGTCCATGAGGTGGCCTGTGTACCTGTAGTCTTCGCTGTTGCCCATGTCCCATGCTGTGGGGTGACACACCACTTTCCTGCCATCGTCGGGTTTCACGAACATCGAGTTATCCCAGAAGTTAGGAAACATGGCTGACATGTTCACTGACACAAAGAACTTTTCTGCTTCCTGGAACAGTTGCAATTCTTTCCAGCCCTGAAATCAAGCAAAACTATTTCCTAATCATTATTTTACAGCTAAACATTGATAATGGATGAAGGATCCTGTGCCAGAAATCAGATAAGGCATGAAATCTGATTTGAAACGGACTTTTGCACCAAGATAAAAATCAGCTATTGATTGTTGATTACGTATGTAGTCATTAAAAGCTCTGACCTGTGCTACCATCGCTGAGGTCACGTCGATATCAGGCTTGTCTTGATAAGGGACACAGAGTGGGTAAAGGTTGGTCCAAAATCTTCCCCACATATCACCTGAAAGGCCGCAACAACAACAAGAAGAAACATCAGACTCTGTCCTGCTGTACACTCATGCATTTGCTTTGTTCCACATACATTTAGTTATCTGTTAAGCTGTGTGCATGAATATACAGTAGATTATGTGTATGTGTGTATGTGGAGGAGGTGCAACACACTGATTTGCTCCATGAAATTTCTATGAACAATACTTATATTGTGCTGAAGTTAATTAATACAGTAAAGCATATTAGCTACGTGAACCTTAATATATAAAGTGTTATCCTGCTAGCACTGTTACTAATAATGATTGTCTAAATGTGTATCCAAAGCATAACAAAAGATGCCACACAATTTAATGACACTGTATTGAGTATACAGGCAAACTATTTGACTGATCAGATGAAAGGTCAAACCTACAGATCAGAAGAGGAATTGTTCAAAAGCACTTTGCATTCAAATAGGAGTTGCTCTATTTTATCATATGTCTGGGTGATGCTAGCGGTGTACACAGAGGCTGGGATCCGACAGGTTGGGGTCATGCAAGCGAAAGCTTTTTTAATTTCAGGTCAGACATGAAGCCTAAACATGAGCCTATGGCCCTAAGCAATGCACTTACAGCATTCATTCATCCTTAGTAACCGCCTGGGCAGGGTTGGTTTATTTCAGGCTACTAGATACATTTCCTTTAGAAAATCTTGGTGAGCAGGTAGGAAAATCGTTACTTAATTTCGCTTAAAACTGCTTAATTTTTGGACCAACGTGAGCCACAAACTTTCGTTTGCTATTATAATTAGAGTATGCATTCATATATGTGTGTTTTTTAAGCCTTACCAAGCAAATGGGCTGGAAGACCTCCATTAGAGGCAATGTGGCCAGGATATGTGTTCTGCAATTTGACTCTCACATATGCATGAAGCTCTTTGTACAAAGGCAGGATCTTAAAATGAATACAATATCAGGTATAAGTACAGCTCTTATCATTCAGTTTGCATAGTGTGTTTAACTATAGACACTGTCACATAATCCAAGTTCTGGATTTATCCAAAGAGAATCTTACACCGGAAAGGAATTTCAAGAAAAACGAGTTTCATGATAAGTGAAGCTCAGAAATAAGCTTTGACATGAAAAGTTAATCATGGTAAGAAGGAGAAGTTTCAGCAGTCAGAAAAACAACATGTAAAGACATGGACTTCATCGTTACCGGGGATATGTGAATAGTAGGTCAGAGGATAGCGAGTTCATCTTATTAACAGGAAACATCCAATCCAATATTTTTCACAAAATGTAAACTTGCTACGTAGTTGAGTTAAAATATTTGTCTTAACATAAATGTAGCTTAACATAAAGTTACCTCATGCTAGCATTAGCTAGCTAATATTAGCTAGTTAGTTTACATAGGCTAATAAATTCGGCGACAATTAGCATATAATTATATACAAATAATACTAATTATTATATTGTAATAATTCATTATGATGAACTATATTTTGATGCTCTGGGATTCAGTTAGTTTACTGTACAAGTGGTACTAGTATGCAGGCTAGCATTCAGTCTGGGGACATTTTAACTCATATTATAAAGGGGTTGATCCCACTCCTGGGGCAAAACACCCCCTTTGAACATTTTTTTTTAAAGCTAATTATATTACATGTAAAATATGGAGAATCTTACACGATGCAGATTCATTTCTGTTGATTCAGGTTTCGCTTAGACAGTTTCACCCCGGTTACATATCCCATGAGGGAAGTGTTTCCCCCCACCGTACTGTACTCATCTACTGTGTGCCATCATTTAAAAGAAAAATGCAATTTTACTTACATTTTCGAAAGTTTCCACTTCAGCTAGCTCATTAGACTACACGGCACATGCTATCACATATCAGACATACCTCATTATAAATGCGTCTCACGTCTGTCATCAGTTCATCCCGAGTGTAGCTGTATTTTGGCTCATCAATTGTTTCATAATTAGCCCTCCAGTAGTCTCCATAGTCTTTATAATCTATAATTATTAACAAAAGCACAGAGAATGAGCACGTCTTAACTGGACGACTGATAATTAGCTAATTATGAGCCAGATAACTGGTAAATGAATACACGAAAGATTGCGGTGGATTGTAATCAAGGTCGGGGTAAAATTAGTCACGATGTGGCGTACTGTTGAGCTTGGCGGCTTCGTTCTTCAAGTCCGCATAGACTTCGTAGAGTGGCCTCATCTTCTTGCCCACCTGAACTCTCCAGCCTTCCCACACGTGCAGTCGCTCGTAGTAGTCCCTGCTGTCAGCCATGATTGCTTCCAGGCCTGAAAAGGAAACAGATGCCAGACATAGATCAATCGAAGTGCAGCATAATTGGCCTAAATTTGTCAGAGCCATAAAAACCTGTTTTATCCACATCAGTGACTTATCAAAGCCTTGTTGAGATGAATTGAACAGAACGGGGCAGAAAAAATGAGAACCATCATTATAATAAGCTTGCATATGTTGGACGTTCAGCGTTAGTCTGCACATGTGTATGCCAGTCAAAAGTTTGGGTATACACAAAACGGATACTGTATTTGCTAATTACATAAAGAAAAAGTGTTCCATCTAATCCTTAAATGTACTGTATGTTATTCTTCATCGTCCACCCTCGGATTGTAATGCCACTTTAAATGTGCGCACTTGTGTGGTGAAGCATTTTCTGCTAGATTTTACATTACTGTGAGTCTAGGTTTCTCTTACGCTTTAGACAAGCTATAGGATCAGTCAACTGGAAGACAAGTATATGTGCAATGCCTAATGCCTGAAAGTGTCTCGTTAGAGTGATCCAGATCAGAACCAGTTCAATAAAATAAAAAAACAATGGCCAAACCAAGTTTGTTAAGGTTAGTGTGCGAAGGCTGGAATATTTAAAGAATAAAACAATGTGATGCGCACTTACAGTAAAATAATCAAGTCTAACATTTACTTTTAAGTTACTTTTACTACCCTGAAGTGTCCTCTATCCTGAAATCTTTTCTCTATCTAAAGAATCCTTCAGAGTTTCTCCTGCGCACGTGAAAGTTTTACATGCGCACATGGAGGTTTATGATGCACATGAGAAAGTTTCACGCCGCATGTGAAAGTATCTTCTGCGCAAGAGAAACTGTACAGGATTTTTTTTTTAGTTCTCCATGTCCCTTTAGAGGCTCCCCCTTGCATGCTGCAAGGCCGCTGATGTTGCAAAGCAACTCCAAGTAAGTCGCAGTGCTTCTGTGAGGGATCTCCATCAACTTGCCTACGAAGGCAGAGCAGCTAGAAAGAAGTTTCTAGAAATAAAATTTTCAAAAATTATGACATCTGTGTATACATGTACCCATACCGAAGACTTCACCATATCAGCAGTTCTACGGTTTTGTTTTGTTTTGTTTTATTGTTACGTTGTGAATTATTAAGCCCAGGTTATGTGCACTGTCAATGTCCATGATGAGTCTGTGTGATAATGTATTATTATCAATTGATTATAGACCTGTTATGTCAGAGGGTTGCTGTTTTTGAAATTTAATTCAATCTCCAATTAGCATGTTTTTTCTCCTATACCTGGTTCCAACGTCTGACAGTCAAAGGGGTCATCGATTTTACACACGGTTCCTGTGCCGTAAATAGTGCTCATCTCATTCATGACTTTATTAAGCTGCAACACAAAGAGACAGAGAAGAAAGACAAAGATATTGGTTTTCCCTTAGCTATTAACATAAGGTATGTGTCTAACATGAAGGACTTACAAACTGTACTAAACTGACGAGAAGTGACTAGTCAGTTAAAAGATATTTACCGGTACGTCATAAATGTTTGTCAGTCATATGAAAATATACAGTTTAAGTTTGGTGTAATTGTATGAAATTGAAGAAAATCCAGCCACATCATACTTCTTATTTCAGTAGTGCTGGTTACTTTTTTGTTATACAAGGAACGAATCATGTTTACACATTTCTAGAAAATAGGGCCATTTAAGCCAAACACCATTGCTGTACTTACTCTACTGGCTTTGTCGGGTGACAGCGCACCCGACCCTTTGTCCTGGAGCGATCGGAGCTGGAGTATAATCTCTGGATCAGCCATCTGATCGATAGGGAACTCATTGGACTGCTCTGATGCTTTAGAGTAGTATTCACTCCAGATTGCTCCTTGTACTGCCTATGGAAAGAGTCCCATTTTACCATCATTACTCGCAGAATAAAATCACTAATATCATTGTTTTTGCACTCACATGAAATAAATCAAGTGTATACAGTAAGTGAGGCAGTTGGCATTCAAGGACTGAACCGTGGCTCATATTTGTCAGTCCTCAAGTTTGAACCTACAGTCTCTCACTACAGTAGAAGTATCCCCTATAAAAACTGGAGCTTCTTTGTTTCAGGAAGGACAATAAAAAGAATCTCTACTTTTTAATTCTTTCCGTTTGGTTGCAGTTGTAATACCGAATAAACACAGATACAAATCAAATCAGGCTATTTAAGAAGTTTGGCACACACACAGGTCCCAAAAATGAACACATTCCTTTGAAAAAACAGAGACACATTCCTCTTGTAGGTGATTGCGCTCACCAGTTTGTCCGAGGTCTCTGCCGTGATGTTCGTGTTGTATGCCCAAGATGCGAGACTGTACTGGTACATGAGGCGGGATGCATCCTCATCGAATTTCTTCAGGAACTCTCTGGCTCTGTCCTCGACTGTCTGAGCCCAGGTCGCAGAAGTCGCGGCCAATACTAAGATGCACAGAGCAGACATCTTCCAGGAGCACTGACTGAGTCTCCGCAAAGTCAGTCTTATCAAGAGCGTTCTCCAGGTACACCCTTTGACCTGAACTATAAAACAAAATAAACACATATCGTTTAGTGCTTATTCATTGCGCAAAGTACAGGCAGTTGGAAACCAATGTTAATTACCCCTAAGGGGAGCTAAGCACATGAAATATCAAGTGAACATGAAAAGCATGAAAAATGTTTGAAAATTCTCCAGAAAAGAAAAAACTTCTATGTATTCAGTTTGTTGTATGAAATTGTAAGTGATAATTGGCTTGAATTGTCATTACTGATTATTAACTGTTTATTAATTGTGTGGGTTTTTTTTTACATCATCCTCATAAATGTTTAATAATCTGATTTTTTTTTTTATAATTTACATCCAAAACCTGGCATTCATCAAAACAATCAGACTTGAAAGCACTGCTTTAATGATATTTCTCATTAAAAAAAGAAAAACTACACTCACTGTGTTTTTGAAGGTTTGTAATGGAGGAGACAAAAAACCTGTGTCAGGTCGGCACCAGACCAGCCCGCCACACACCGGTCCGGATCCCCAGAGTTCTGAGGCCGGGCTTTCTTACTTGCACTCACCTTCCTCTGTTTCCCCTGGCTTCACAAACCTCATCACAGCAAAACATGCACACCTGTTTCCCATTCCCAGTTTAGTTATTTATACAGCAGTCGTCCCTTGGTCCTTGTCCAGTCATACTCATCCAACCTTCATCCTATCCTCATGCTAATCACTGTATGTGTTTGTTATCTGTCTGGAATCACATATTTGGATTAATGTCTTTTGTTTTGTTCACTACAATGATGGACGCTGCCTCCACCAGCCAGGTCTGTCTTCCCGTCCTTATGCGAGCAGTATCCCCTGTCTGTCTGTAACACGCAGCTCGCACTCCTGTCTGGTCTAGGTATCTCGGATCTGCTCCTTTCTTTTAGTTTTGATTATGTGGTTTTTGTTCGGCAGACCTGTGCTGTGTGTGAGCGCATGCTTTTTGTTTTCCCCTGTTTTTGCCACCTTGAATAAACTTTGATTTATTTCATTCCTGTCTCGTCCGTCACGCAAACATGACAGATTACCCAACCTATGGATGCGAGCCATGTCCCCCTGCCCAGCGACAAGAAGTTCCAATTGCCGCATCTTCTGATGAGACAACAGCAACAGCTGGACACTCTCACGAACACCGTCGCTGCATGGTGTCACCTGTACGCTCACAGCCAGCACTGACATTCCTGGTTGCAGCCCCGCTACGGTGGTGACTCAGAGGGATGCAAAAAGTTCCTGTTGGCATGTGATCTCTACATCACGGAATATCCTGAAATGTCCGAGCACCAGAAGATTTGCCTGTTTATCCCAAGTCTGACTGCGTGAGCTATGGACTGGGCCACGGCGGTGTGGAAAGCTGGAGGGCTTATGATCAGTACCTATGCAGCTTTGTACAGCAATTCAGAGCACTGTTCGACCACCCGGAGCAAGAACTGACTAGTGGGCAGAGGCTCATTAACTTGAGCCAAGGTGACACATCCGCGGCTGATTACTCCATCAGCTTCCGCATGCTCGCCATCAGCCGCCGCTCTGCGCCATGTTTCTGCATGGGCTTCACCTGGACATTCACAGGGAGATCGCCTACAAGGACACCAGTCAGTCGCTAGAGGAGATCATTTCTCTGGCCATCACATTGGACCTTCATCGTCATGTCGAGCCACGCCCCGCCGCCAGCAAAGCACGATCGGCCACTCAACCGTGACCATGCCTCCTTGCTCCTGCCGTCGTTGAGCTGGCACACCAGCCACAGCACAAGCCAGCTCCAGAGCTCATGCAACTCGGTTTGCATTCGCTCACAACCGAGGAACGTCGGAGGAGGCTGAACACGGGACATTGCCCGTATTGTGGGTCCAATGAACATTTTCATTAATCTTGTCCTCGTCGTCCGCCTCAAGTAATCCACACCACACACATCCCCTTTATATCAGAAAAGTTAATGTCTAACCAGATTTGTTTGAATGTTTGTTTGATCTGTGTGTCTAACCATATGATTTCTGTCTCAGCCCTTATAAAATCTGGGGCGACTGGCAATCTTTTCACTAGAGCCCTGGTCACTTCCTTGAAAATCCTTACGCACAACTTAGCCATCCCGATCCCAGCCCAAGCACTGGATGGTCACACAGTAGGTGGCCATCCACTATCCCACATTATACATCCCATACGCATAGACACACCCCCTGGTCACACTGAAAGTATTCAACTGCTAGTTCTAGAACACTCTCATCGTGCCCCTGTTCTAGGTTTATCCTGGCTGCGCGCACACACAACCCCGTGCTGGATTGGAACACAACCAGGGTCACCATCCTGTACACACACCTGCCTCACCTCACCGCACACTCCACATCTATCGAAAATCCCCGAGCACATCACCTGGTTCAGATTCCCCCAGAGTACTACCAATATGACCAAGCGTTTTCAGCCACTCAGGCAGCACAACTTCCTCCCCATCGGCCATGGGATTGTGCCATCAACCTGCTGCCGGACGCTGTTCCGCCTCGGTCACGGGTTTATCCATTGGCTGAAACCGAGGCAATGGAGGAATACGTGCACGAGGCACTTAAACAGGGTCTGATCAGCAGGTTCATGTCTCCTGCCTCTGCCGGGTTCTTTTTCGTAGAGAAGAAAGAGGGGGTGTTACGCCCTTGCATCGATTATAGGGGACTTAATGCAGTTACAGTCAAGTATGCCCATCCGCTCCCCTTGGTCCCATCTGCCATTGAACAGCTTCGTGGCACTACAATTTTTACTAAACTAGATCTAAGAAGCGTGTACAATCGGTCAGAATTAGAGCCGGCGATGAGTGGAAAACGGCGTTTAGCACCACATCTGGGCACTACCAATATAACCTTATGGCATATGGGCTAGCCAATGCACCCAGTTACCTCCAATCGTTTATGAACGATGTGTTCCAGGACATGTTGGGTAAGTTTGTAGTCATAAATTTAGATGACATCTTAACCTATTCACAGAACTATACCCAACATGTCCAGCACATCCTTCAAGTCCTCACGCACCTGCTCCATCACGACTTATTCGCCAAGGCCAAGAAATGTGAGTTCCACAAGACGAAGATTCGGCTACTGGATCAGACCAAGGGGGGTGGAGATGGAGAGTGACAAAGTGGCCGCTGTCACCACATGGCCAGTGCCATGTTCTGTCTGCAAACTACAACGGTTTCTAGGGTTCGCCAATTTCTATCATAGATTTATCGAGGGGTTTAGCACTGTGGCAGCACCACTCACAAACCTCTTAAAAGGGACGCCTAAGCGCATCACTTTCATCGAGGCAGTGCATCAGGCATTTCAAAAATTGAAGACCCTATTTTCGTTGGCACCCGTGTTGAAGTCACCCAACCCTGACAAACCATTCTGGGTGGAAGTTGATGCGTCTGAGATAGGGTTGGGGCAGTGTTGTCACAAACCCATGGGGTAAAAGGCAGGCTGCACCCGTGTGCCTTCTTCTCCAGGAAATTGAACTTGGCGGAGCAGAACTATGACATCGCATACTGCGAGCTGCTAGCAGTAAAGGCAGCATTGTCAGAGTGGCGTCATACTCATTTTGCTCGAGGGTGCAAAACACCCCTTCACTGTTATAACCAATCATCACAATGTCGAGTTCATCTGGCAGGCCAAACATTTGAATCCCTGTCAAGCACTTTGGTCTCTTTTTTTTCATGGTTTAATTTTAATATCACCTATCAGCCAGGGTCCAAAAACATGCAAGCCGACGCCCTCTTCCATCATTATTCGGCCGATCTGCCACCCAAGTCACCGTTGCTCATTCTCCCCTCGGATCCCCTCGGGATATTGACTTGGAGATCACTCGTGTGGCGCAGGCCTCACCTGTGCCCTCGGACTGTCCTCCGGGTCGTACCTACGTGCCTTTGGCACTGCGGGAATGAGTGGTAGAATGGGTCCACACTAATCCTTCCGTGGGGCACCCAGGGATCTTGAGAACAATTTATAAGATCCAACAACGTTACTGGTGACCCAAATTGACCAAGTCAGTCTGGAAGGTAGTCAGCTCTTGTTCCGTTTATGCCACCGTGAAGGTCCCTCGTACGTTGCCAGCTGGTAAATTAATGCCCCTCATGACACCTGCCAGGCCGTGGTTTCACCTAGTGGTAGACTTTGTCATGGACCTGCCGGTGGCTCAGGGCTACACAGCAATCCTGGTGGTCATGGGTCGATTCTCCAAGGGTTGTCGATTCATTCCCGTCACATCACTTCCGTCGGCCATGCAGGTAGCAGAGGCTCTGTTCCAGCATGTGTTGCGATATTACGGTATCCCGGAGGATACAGTCTCCAACCGGGGGCCCTAGTTTTTCTCGAAGGTTTGAAGGTGTGTTTTCAGAAACTGGGGACCTCCGTCAGCCTGACCTTCAGCTATCACCCCCAATCTAATGGTCAGGCTGAACGTACCATCCAGGAGTTAAATCGGTACCACTGGGCATACTGTAATAGTCGGCAGCATGACTGGGCAGAGTTTCTCCCATGGGCCAAGTATGCCCATAATTCGTTGCGCCACTCCGCTACCCGTCTGACCCCCTTCCAGTGTGAGCTTGGTTACCAACCACTGTTTTGCCCCTGGGACGCCACCCCAACCGACGTTCCAGCCGTGGATGCCTAGTTCTGTAGGGCAGAGCAGGTCTGGGAGGGGGCGCACACCAACATCCGTCGTGCAGTTCGTCTGTTTGGCTGATCGCCGTAGGGGAGGAACTCCGACTTACCAGGTTGGAGATCAGGTATGACTCTCCACACGTGACCTACACTTAGATCTCCCCTCCCGCAAACTATTACCTCGCCACATAGGACCCTTCCTCATTCAGGCACAGATCAACCATGTCACATATAGGCTCAAGCTCCCTCCTCACATGCTGCGTGCACAAAGCTTCCTTTCACGTCTCCCTCTTGAAGCTCATGGTCCAGGTCCACTCGATAATGGCGAGGCAGCACCCTCTGCACCAGGGGCCATGAAGGTTGATGGTGCGCCAGCATACCGGGTCCATAGCCTGCTGGACTCCCACAGGAAGGCCCGGAAGCTCCAGTACCTGTTAGACTGGGAAGGCTACAGTCACAAGGAGCAGAGCTGGGTCCCGATGTCGGATGTCCTCAGTCATGAACCTAACTGGGGGATTCCACCAGTCCCGTCCTGATCACCCAGCCCCATGGGGGCCAGGGCGCCCATGCTGTGCTGGTGTCACTGGGACCCTGCGCTCTCTCACCGCCGGTTCGAGCCCTGGGGGAGTACTGTCAGGTCAGCGCCAGACCAGCCCACCACACACCGGTCCGGATCCCCAGAGTTCTGAGGCCGGGCTTTCTTTTTTGCACTCACCTTCCCCTGTTTCACCTGGCTTCACAAACCTCATCACAGCAAAACATGCACACCTGTATCCCATTCCCTGTTTAGTTATTTATACAGCAGTCGTCCCTTAGTTCTTATCCGGTCACCCTCATCCAACCTTCTTCCTATCCTCATGCTAATCACTGTATGTGATTGTTATCTGTCTGGAATCACATATTTGGATTAATGTCTTTTGTTTTGTTCACTACAGTGAAGGACGCAGCCTGCTTCCTGGTATATTCGCCTCTCAGGAGCAACAATGACATTCCTGGGTCAGTTTGAAACGGGGCATGTTTAATTATCCAAAAGTGTAAGAAACCAAAAAATCCCAATCAATGTTGTTATATTTCATAATTAACTTAATTACCCCTTTTAGCCTTCACTTTAACTGCTGGATAAAATTGACTCGAACGGTGTCTATGTAATATAAACATGTGGGATGGCGAGGGTTAAGCAGAAGAAGTTTCGTACCAAAAAATAATACTTAAATACTTTTAACTTTTTTTTTTTTTTTTTTTTTAGATTATTTTAACTTTAATATGGATCAATTTGACCCACAACATAACAGGAGGGCCAAGTGACACTGTTGTCAATGACAATGTACAGAAGAAAACAATTTGTTTTTAAAGATTTAAAGGTTGTTTTAAAGATTGTGGATTAACGATTGTTTTGTGCTTTTCTGTGCTTTTTAGAAGATCAGAGGTCAGTGCAGTTATGTGGAAGGATGTTTGGGAAAATGGGTTGTTGTTGTTGTTTTTGAAGCAGAAAAGTCAGAATGAACCACAAACCAAAAGCCTGTTTCCATTTAATTTTTAGATTAAGTATAAAATTGAGTCAAATGGAAACTCTTTTTAAGGCTCTCGGAGACTACATGAGGAAGAAACCCGGAAATGAACCTGCCCCAAAAAGGAACTGATCCTTTTGATGGTAGGATCATAAATGATTCCCTTCCACAAGTGTATACAATAAAGTCAAGCATTGCTAAGTGGGCAACCCTAACCAGGGTAAAGCTTTTACTAAAAAAAGAATGAATGAATGAATGAATGAATGAATGAATGAAATAGTGTGTATCCCATACATAAGGTATGCCTAAAACCCTTTTCACAGTTTTTTGTGTTTGCTTCTTTCTTTGTTTTATATGATATTGCCTACTCAGGTGTGTCAATATGTAATAAGAAACAACCAAAATTTTAATAAGATTTAGCCATTGTTTTAATCTTACTGATCATTTTGAGATACTGAAGTATACTCTTGGTAAACGTTCTCCTTATAAAAACCTAGATACACAACAGAATACCTGCACAAATCGGACAAAATATGGCATTTGAATTTGAAATTTTGACTGAGCCCTATGACACATAACGGGCTTTAACCGCTTCCTAAAAATCTCCCAAAGTGAAACAGGTCACAGTTGTCACCAAATAGCAAATCAAGGTTACAACTGAGCACCTGCCTTTTTAAGTGCAGAGAGTCTTGGTTTGAATCACAAGTTTACATAAAATAGCCGGGTGGTTTCCGCTCACATTCATATTTTGGTTTTCCACATGAAGACTGCATGACGCAATCAGACAGCAACTGTGGCAAAACAACATGTTTGGCAAAACCATCAGCAGATATGAGAAAGAATCTACTGTATACTACTTTGGGAAAGTACAGTGAAATAGTAGTGAAATACAATACAATTAATAGCACATAATTATAGTCTATGAGTTGTATTATGATGTATGATGACTATAAATATTGCTTGTATTTTTTTTCCTTTGAAATTGCAGAAATAGTTCACATGGACAAACTGAATGCCAGTACATCTTCTTGTTTGAAAAATCAAAAGAGCCATGGGTTCCCCCCACCAATGGGAGCGATCGCCTATGCATATGTACCCTGCAAGACTCAGATTTTATATCAGCGTTTGTCATTTTATTCATGTGGATTACTTCTGTTCCAAGGAGTGCATATCATTTGAGTAATGCTTTGAACTAGCTGAAGTTATCAACGTGGTAATGCAAAACACCAAGGCGAGAAAAGGTCTTAGCTAGGTTTCAGCTTTTCCTGTACATGATAGTGTTGTTTAAGACCTAGTGACACTTTGTGATTAAGGAAGAATTAGGACAAGGCCTAAGATAAAGCTGTAGTCTGAGGACACAACACTCTAGAAACATGACTTCTACATTGAATAACCTGGAAAAATAAGCTTCTCAAGACTACAATCTAAATCGTAAATAAGTTGAACGAAAACTTTATTAATTTTTTTTTATTAATGCTTATCTGCTTGCTGTTTACTCATTTTTAGTGGTGCCCTGTGTAAAAGCATGATGTAGACGTAAAAATCTGCTAACATCCAACATTCTGTGCAAAGATAATGAAAACGATGTTGCAATACTTAAACCTTTTGTAGAATTTCCCGTCTAGTCCCTATAGAAAGGGGAACAGAGGTTTTTTTTTTTTTTTGGGGGGGGGGGGGGTGTTGTTGTTTTTTTTTAATACAAAAGTTCTTTTTAGCAGCTTATTAAAAATACCTGGGCCAAATTTGATCTAATAAACTTTGAACATGACCATCTTCTTTCCATGAGCCTGTGGCCACTGTGGCCTCAGATTCCTGTTCTCTGTTGTAAGAAATGAAACCCGAGCAACCTCAAGGTTTCACATGGTGTGCATCATGACATGCTTTTTTTTCCATCTCGATTGTAAAAAGTGAACATTACAGTGACCATAATGTCTCTGTCAGCTCAAAACATTTCTCCCTTGAGCTGTCTAGTCAACGTGGAATTTCCATCTGTACAAGTACTGTTTGCTGGAAGCTTGCAATGTAAAAAAAAAATTGCCATAGATTACTGACATAATTTACTTGGGTTGACAGTAAAGCTCTGTCATATCTTAATGTTATATATAAGTCATCTGGCTGATGCAGGATACAGTCAAGCTCAAGGTTAAGAGTTTGGCTTGACCGTTCCAATTGCAGGACATGCAAGCTTCTGCACCATCGCAAACACCTTATCCACCGAGCCACCACAACACCACTATCCTGCACTTGGACTGATTTAACTACAGTACTTCTAACACTGAGAGATTGCACTGAATCAGTGTGATTGCGCAAGTTGTGGTGGTTCAGTGTTTAAGGCTTTGTAATGCCGATAAGACGGTTATGCGTTCAAATCTCAGCCCTGCAACAATACTTTGATTGGGTCCTTGAGATAGACTGTTCAGCTCAGTTGTATCCTGGATCAAACCCTTTCAAACTATGTAAGATGCATTACAATGTTACAGTCAATATGCTTTTCAGTTGTTTACTGTAAATTTAATAGCCAAGCTGCCAGTAAATTACTGGTTGTTGTTGGTTTTTTTGTTTTTTTACAGGGTGGCTTTCCATACCATTCTGCATAAACCGTAGCATCTGGCTGAAAATCGACAGAGATTTTCACCTTTTAAAATATTAAAATCAGGTAGATCGAATCGGGCACCAACATCCATGCTATAGTCAAGATCAGTGAATCCCATCGCGTCCTCTTATAACATGGTCTTCCTCCACGTCACCTGAAGCCACTGTTTTTTGCTTTTAGCTGCTAGTGGACTCATGCAACAGAGGGCAGATTAGGGCAGCTCAGGGAAACCATGTGTTTAGATTAGATTAGATTAATAGATTTGACGTACTTTATTAATCCCAGCCAGGGATATGAGCTGGGAGACAGTAAGACTCTTAATAATCCAAATTGCACCTCTATAAATGTGATACTTTAGTCTGGGCAATGTTCCATTGTTATAAATAATTGTTCATTATCTGTGCTCTTGCTGATATCATGTTTATAACCTTGGTAAATATTATCTTAGAGCTCTACATTTTAATAATGTGCTAGTGATAGTCACACGTGAAACACACCACAGCATAGCGTGACACACAGTGAAGTTCTTTCTCTGCATTTGTAAAAAGTTGAAGAGGGAAAACACAGGCAAAACAGCTAAAAGATGGAACCCTTGGATCAGTGCATGCTCAGCCATGAGGGTCCAGAAGTTCTCCCAAGCAAATGACAACCCTCATAGAAATCCCAGTAACCATGAGGATAAATGCGGGAAATTTGTTGAGATGCACAAACACTTCCGCAGTACAGCGGTACCTCAGTACTTGAACTTAATCTGTTCCGAGCTCAGGTTCGAATCCTAAAAAGTTTGAGTTCTGATCAGATTTTCCCCATAAGAAATAATGGAACTTATATGAAATATGAAACTTGTTACAGTAAAGCCACTTCCACATGATTGTTTACGGCTGGAGGATCTGACTCATCAGGTCAGGGCCATGACGGTTTCAGAAGGCCTTTAAAGCAGACTAAATGTGAAAACGCTAGGACATTTTTCACCTCAGGACATTTTCAGTTATGCCTTGAGTCAAGTGAACAGAAAACTCAGGTTGAGCATGTGTTATCTGAATACTGGTACAAGTGTATCTGATGACAATAGCGTACTGTTTTCATACTGTAAAGGCACTTGACAATTGCAGAAAATATGTCAGGATCTTGGTTAAAGTGCAGTGCAGATTATGTGTAGTACACTTTGTAAATAAGAGCCAATGTAATTTGTACATGCAAAATTGACATTTAAGTGAAATTTGTGACAAAGTATCACAAGTTTGAGTTCTGATCAGATTTTCCCCATAAGAAATAATGGAAAACCAATTAATTTGTTCCCGGCCCCAAAAAATTACACCTAAATATGTTTTTTTTTTTAGCATTTAGACATAAAATGAACAGGATAAAACAAATACTAAACACATCTAAGTACATTTATCAAAACACTCATTTGTAAAGTAAGAAAATAAATGCATCCAAACAATGTGTATGTCTTGGATCCGCCCGCGCGCACACGCTTTGATTACTCCCAGCAGCGGGGCTGCAGGCACATGCGTGAGGATTCGCTCCAGGTGCGGGCGTCTGTATTCTCTTCTGGTTCTGACCTTCATGAAGTCTCATGTACTTCTGCCTGGAGCCTAAATAAAGCCTGAAAGGGATTTTACGTCTGACTTCAGCCTGGATTGTGTCCACGTCACCTCAACGCTCTGACAGGATCAAGTTAAAAAAAAAAAAACCAATGACACCTTTTTCATAAACCCAGACACAGCACTACTTCTTTGAGTCATACTATGCCATGTGGTCCATTGTTTACTTTTATTATTACTCTGTATTTGTACATTTTTGGTGAGCAATGGCTACCAAAATGATATAAAGTACAGTATATTACCTGATATTTACAATAAATCACCATCACCAACAATCGATGCTATCACAGCAAATGCGAGGCTGAGACTGAAGCGTTACCCTTTGTTTCCGCTGAGCGACAGCTGAGTGCCGCGTGATTCATTTCCCTCTGCGTACAAGTTATCTTAGGTCGGTGTTCACGGTTCAAATTCTGAGATTCAGATCGAGTTCTACGTCATTTTTTTGCGATTTGATTGGTCCGACTTTTAAGAGATTCGAATTCTGGTGAGTTCAAGTACTGAGGTACCACTGTATATGTACCAGGGGTTCTGCATTCCCAGTTCTTGCACGTCACTCATAATGGAGGTGTTGTACAGTCTGGGTCTGAAAGGCTCCTGAAGCTAAATATCAGGATATGTAAGAAAGCATGCACAGCCCCTCCTAGCAAGCTGGAGAAAGGCTGTATACTTCACCGTACATCAAATAAATAACTATAAACGTAAGGGGAAAAAACTAATAACAGTAAAGGAAGTGAAATAGTCACTGTACTGACTCTCGTAAACAAGAGCTGGATCTTTTCAAAAATGGAGTTGCATCATCAGGCTGAATGCAAGTCGTATGGCTGTTGCTATTTGTAGGCGTTTGTCATCAACTTATACTTTCTTCCAGGTCAAAATATACACCTAAATTCCAGCACATAGGCTAATATTCTACAACATCGACTAAAGTCATTTCGAGTTTTCCATTTCTGATATGAAATAGATTTAACAGATGATACCTGGATTGAATTGTGAAGGAAGGAACCTGAGATCAAGCTGCTGATCGTATTGCCAAAGTATGAAGATTTACTCAATCAAAAAGAGAGAAAGAAGGTACATCTGTCAACATGTCTCTTTTTATAATATGTCTAGTTTTCTTTTTCTCTACACTATTTATTTCCCTCAAGTTCCTTTTATTGGACTTTTTTCCATATGAAACTTGTTACAGTAAAGCCACTTCCACATGATTGTTTACGGCTGGAGGATCTGACTCATGAGGTCAGGGCCATGACGGTTTCAGAAGGCCTTTAAAGCAGACTAAATATGAAAACGCTAGGACATTTTTCACCTCAGGACATTTTCAGTTATGCCTTGAGTCAAGTGAACAGAAAACTCAGGTTG
>JAQLOM010051207.1:0-17343 GCA_030068315.1 Chrysichthys thysi
GACTAGTCGACCAATAAAATTGACGTCGACTAATTTTCATAGTCGATTACGTCGACTAATCGCGGCAGCACTAATTTTAACTAAGAATGGGCGTCAATTTTATGTCCAGCCTGTTTCTATGGGAACGGTTTAAAAGATTTGCTAATGCAGCTCAATAGTGCATTCAGGTTTATTATATTTATACTGTCTGTGTGTGCATTTTTACAGGCTACCCGTATGACCTCAATGCAGGACTTCCTCTTCATCCTAGCGTTAGTCCCATGTCATGGGTGGTCCACTGTCTTCACAAGCCACTTTGGCATCGTGTCATCTGATACGACCATGGAAAACCCCAACCGACATGTCGCTCCGTCTGTCGTTGGCACACTCACACCTATGGGCAATTTCGGGTAGCCAATCCACATAACTTGCATGTCTTTGGACTGTGGGCAGGAAACCCACGCAGACACAGGGAGAACATGCAGACTCCACACAGAAAAGCACCCGTGTCGAACCCAGGACCTTCTTGCTGTGAGGCGACAGTGCTAACCACTTAGCCACCGTGCCGCCCTCCAAATATTAATAGCTTTGCAAATTGTTGTGGGATTTGCACCTCGCTGTTTAGTTGCACGTATCCCAGTACATCAGTATACGTTTGTGTTCCTGTTAAATCTTGGACTGTCTTTCTTTCTACATTTGTAATGAGAACAAAAGTATCTTATACAGGTAGTCCTCAAGTTACAATGGAGATGCAGAAGCCATCGTAAGTGGAAAATATTGTATGTCGAATGTCGTAGGCCACTGCTTAGGTATCTTAGCCTAGCTTAGCCTAGCCTACCGAGGAGTCTTTTCCTATAGGAGACATGCTGGGGCATTTAGAAGACATGCTTTTGAATTAAATTAACTCTTGAAGCATGCAAAAAACCCGCGGTAATGCACTATACAGTACATGATACACAAGTTAACCATTTTAACCCTTTCGGTGCTGATTTTTTTTTTTTACTTTGCCCCTATGTAGTGCTGAATATTTTGTGTGTAAATTCGGGTCGTCACTTTGACTTTGCACCAGTAGAAACTGTTGAGGTGGTGTTATATTTACATGATGGGGCAGAACGCGTGGAAGCTTGACGGGTTTTTCCCCTTGTAGACAGCCCTGCAGTGTCAGGTTCAAGATTGCTAGAAGCCCTTGCAGTTTCGGGTTCACTCTCGCTATCCATCTCCACATCATCAAAATCATTGTCAGACAGGTCAGATATATCATCCAGAACTAATTTCAGAACCTCCTCCTTGCTACACTTTCCTTCCCGCGGCATTCGTACTGCATATCGTAATATAGCTTGTCAACAACGTGCTCCAGATGGTACTCTGACGCACTACAGTAACAGTATATTACTAAAAATGACCTCGAGTGTCGCCGCCTAGCAAGTACAATTGAACTATTTAATTTTGTTGACTTTTGTCGACGTGTATGCATGGCCGTAGCACCAGACCCCTACATGTCGACTTTACTCGACTCCTGCACTGAAAGGGTTAAAGAGTGTAACCACTTTAGAGAAACAGAATCTGTGTAATGTTATATCTGTGTCTGTTTTACGGTAGGCAAAATAAAAATGCAGGTCTTAGCAAAGGGATCACTGGGCATCTTCCGTGTATTTCCAGGTGTTGTCCGCGTACTTCCAGGCGAACTTATCAAATGCCGTACGCTTTTATGCTGGCCTGCTAGCGATGCCTGCCTGCGAATCTTAAATATTTTCTAAATATTTCATCATCTTTAGCATATCGCGATCGTCATCGTATCTTCAAAAAACCGCAAGTCAGGCAATTACTAACTTGTAATTACTTGTACTGAGTGATTATTGTCGTTAGTGTGTATCATTAGTTGTCATTTGGAGCTCAACTGAGGACTTTGAGATCAGCGTTTGCAGTGTTCTGGTTTGTGTGTTAACACTTCCAGTATTGTAGCCCTCCTACAACTATCTTGCACTTACTTCAGGTTATTTAGTGTACAGTTTGTTCTGTATCGCTGTCAAATCCTTGAACAGCTTGATGCCTTGATTCTTAGTCACTTTGGATACAATTTATCAAAGTACTAAATTTAGATATAAAATTCCTGCTGGGATCCAAACATTTCCGAATTAGTTTAGATTATCAAGCTACACTGTTTTCCTTCCGAACAGTAAGGAGAACAGTTAATGCCCATCATGCCATTATTTTAGAAACAACCGCATGGCGAAGGGCATATGTTTCTGATCTAATCAAGCCCAAGAGAAGCTCTGCGGCATTCCCCGGAGTACAGAGACCTTATGATGTCAGATGGAAGCTTGCAAGCTCAAAATAACCATTCTGGCTTCTCAGGCAGATAAATTCATCTGCTTGTGGTCGCTCCCAGCAGCTCCAAGGGTTCGCACCAGAAGCTCTCGCAGTTTGATCTCAACCCATCATACAGCTTTTCAAAGATGAGAAAGTTTTCGTTCCAGCGAACAAACGGAATCGAGGCATTTTTTTTTTTAGCAAACCACTTTAGAGAAACAGAATCTGCTTAATGTTATGTGTGTCTCCGTTTTACGGTAGACGAAATGAAACGCAGGTCTTAGCAAAGGGATCACCACAGGCAGAGGCTGTTTCCAAGCTGTTAAGCAGGCGTATATTTTTATAGGATTTCCGTGCTGTTTTTTTTGTTTCTTGTGGAACAGTCTCATTTATCTCAGGTATAAGAGCTTGTTAGTGAAATCGGTGTTAGTCAACTAGAATGTGATTAACGTTGGAGGATTTGACTCATGTGCTTTTTTACTGAATCTAAAACGTATCACACACTTGGGAAGACTTGTCAGCTGAGTCTTGCGTGTCTGCTCGTGATTTACGTTTATGTCGCAATTTTAAGAAACTTAAAGATATTTTCAGAAAATGACATGGAAATATTTTATTTACGCTACTTCCTGACCTTGCCTTGGCTGTCTGCCTTCGAAAATCATCTTGTGTATGGAGCCAGTTTATCAAACACATGGTACTAAATTAAGGCTGCTAAAGATGTCTAAATCCTCGCTAGCTTACTGTAAATACAGTGGGACCTCGACTCGCTGGCGTAGGTGGATGGTGGCGGAGGGATATGGTGGCGGTTCTCATGTTTTGCGATTATTTCTTTCTTTCTTTCAACTGTTATATGCTTAGGCTTCTTACTCTCACTACCATTTCCACTTTCTTGGGACCCGTAGTCAAGAAGCCAACCCATGTACCGTGAAGTGTGGGTTGGCTTCTTGTACGTCAGTCGGGGCTTTGTTCGTCGGTCAGTACAAAATCTGCTCTGGAATTTAGTTTATATGTCGATTTGTTCGCCATCTGACGCGTTCGCGAGGGTGGTCCGGGGGTCCACTGTATATATTTTCTGCATAGCTTTGTGTCATAGCCAAACTGACATTAGCCTAATCAATTCAGTTTAGAATCAGATAAAATGTCTGCAGCCGTCCGGTGTCAAACCAGAGAAGATCACCTCCACTCTAAAAACAGTGGTCTAAACAGTTGAAATGACCTAATAATAAGACATTAAAAACAAGTAACGCAGCCTGCAAAAGTCACTGAATCAGTTAGGGATGATTCCCTCAGTGATGTTAGCATGAACAGAGATCAGTGGCGTGACGAGACGAAGATAAGGCTCGTGTTTAAATGCCGTGAGTGCCTTTTACCTCAGATAGTGGGCCACACACGGATGGATAGTGGATGATTCTGATAATCCAAAGAAGACCTTATTTCCCACTGGAGACTTATCATTCTTTCAAATTTGGCAGTGATGTTTAGTTTTTCCATAAGTAGATTAGCTTATAAATGTAGTGGAAATCTGGGCTTCTTTCAATGGAATCGCAATAAAAAGCTTCACTCTCGGTTGACGTTTAAAAATGCTAGAATGTTACTGCGATTGAGGTAAATGCAAAAGAGAAACCTATTTCAGGTCCAGTCCGACTACAGCGTGTGAAGGGTTTTTCCATCCAGTGTGCGGAACATGTCAGATATGTGCCAATAGTGGATGTGCCTATCTACGCACGTATGATTTTGGGGTTGGTGATTCACCCTGTGCAGCAGTCTTTCATTAAGGTGTTGTCACTTTCCCCATTAGGTTCCACAGAAAAGCCTAATGCCAACATGTGCCTGCATGCCAAATGAGTCAGATTGTCCGTTAGCGTGTCAAAATGTTGTGCACCGTCACTTAAGACTTTCTCAGGCTCTGCATTCAAAACAGGCTTTGACCCTTGTGTGTTGGTTTAAGGCAGCGTAAAAGCAAACTCAACCTTTAAATCAACATTTCGAGGCTTTGAGCATAGACAAGCAAGAGAAGCGATATCATTTCGCTCCCACAGAAGCCTCCGATTCGAACAGCTTTACTGCTAAATCCATGGGTGTTTCTCATCCGTTAACACATATTCCAGCTCATTTACCAGCACCAACCAGCACTTTTTTGATCCACAAACTTCACTTACAGGCTAAATCTGCTACAAAATAAAATATACGGCACAGTTGAAGTCTCTTGTTCTGTGCTATAATTGAATACTTTTGATGTGACAATATTACCATAAGAAAGAAGGAGCATAGCATGCGCTGTCTCTTTCATGTATTCGGTTCAGGTCAGTATAATGGAGAGGGATCGTGTTTATGTACACATGATGGAACACTTAGAGAGCTGGAGTATAATATTCATGGATATATTTAAGTAAGACTCGCAAGTTTGGACTTTCGTTTATTCGTTATGTTATTCATACACAGTGGCGTAATGAAACTTTGTACCGCCCGAAATATGAAACAACATAAAGACCAAACAGGTTCATTAAAAATAAACCTGTAAATATCATGAACTGTACAGAATAACATGATTAGCATCATGATGCAGCTGAGCAGAGAGGCAGTGCATTGAGCAGATTATTGTAAATCATATGAGGAAGCAGGGGTCAAGTCGTTGCTCACCAAATTCTTTTGCTGCTCTAAATGTTAGAAAAAATTAAATCTGTAGCTAAGATGATCATCTGTCCATGTTGGGTAGCGGGCAGGCAGATTCTGACATATTATTTATACCAGTGACTCTCAAAGTAGTGACCAGGACCCCCCGCTGCAGTCTGTTTAGCATAGCCTGGAGCTACAGGGGTTTGTTGTTTTTTTTTTGTTTTTTTTTTTTTACAATCACAGTCCATCATTATCAAAAATTATCAGATTTACTTTTAAACTCTTATAATTACTAGCCTTTTCCAATGGCCACTTTGTTTATATGGGGTTAAACCCATCAAAAAGTAATAAATCAACTCAAAAACTACTAGCCTATACATAATATCAGTACAAACTTGAGTCTAATGTGTTCTGTTGATAATCAGGAATAAAATAAAAAATAAAAATAAAAATCTTCAGTTGGTTCATGGGGGAAAAAATGAACACCGCCTTATTGTGACTGTCTAGTTTAGGTGTATCTTTGCCCACTGTAGCCTCAAATTTCTGTTCCTGACTGACAGGATGGAACCTGATGTGTTCCTCAGGTGGCTGAGAGATGCTTTTCTGATCACCATGGTTGTAAAGAGGGACTATTTGAATTGCCACAACCTTTTATTGAGCTTGCACCAGTTTTGCCTTTGCCTCTGACCTCCCTAATGAGCAAGGTGTTTCTACCCGCACAACTGACTAGATGATGTTTTTTGTTTTTCGCACCATTCTGTGTAAACTCTAGAGGCCAGTGTGTTTAAAAATCCCAGGAGATCAGCACTTTCTGAACTACTCAGACCAAGCCGCCTGGTAACAGCAAGCATGCCAGTAGAGTCTGGGCGATTAGTAAACGTACTAATGATACCGGTGATATATCAGGAATACGTATTACGCTGTAAATTTTTAATAAAAAATTTATAATGCTTCTCACCCTTTTGGCCATATTTTCCATCTAAAAGCCTGGTTTTATCTTTTTCCTATTTACCTCCCCTGGACTCTTTTTTTTCCCCTTGCCGAAAGCACTAGAACATTTCTCTACTAGAAGGGGTCTCAACTCCCAGTGACATTAACAGCTTCAGACACTCTGGGACTAATGAAACGTTACTCAACACTGTGAGACATGGCTAGAGCAGGCTGGGGCTTTAGTAGCTGTCAGAAGCAGGTGCTCCTAAACGTAACTCACCCTTTATTTATGGAGCTCTCGAAAGAGGAAGAATTCAGCCGAGCACAATGGAAAAGCCATCAGTGTGCTTTCTTTTTCAACTTCAGCGTAATGCAGAACAGTAACAGGCTCGCTTTCAAGCGTGTAGTTTTGGGGGGGGGGGGGGAATTGAGGAATTAACAGTCTGTTTGATCGGAAATGTTGGTACCACTTTGCACATGAGGAGAAGAGGCAGTGCAGTGAGGTGGAGTACTTTGACAAGCATAATCTAATTTTAACCCGCTGAACAGCTGGAGCTCACGGGATGTGGAGTTTAGTTAGTGTGTGGTGTAATTGCATCAAGGCCTGACTGTTCCTCCATGAGATAAAGTCTGAGCGCCATTTCATGCATGATGCAGGAAATATGTTGCACGTGAGCGAACAGCAAAGAATCTGAAAGCGTCATGTCCTTTAAATAGATTTCAATTTGCTCGAACACAATAGAATTCATCTTTAAAGAGGGACTTCAGTGTAAAATTAGGCGTGGGAAATTTTCATTTTGATTCAAGTGCAATTTTAAAGGAATTTGATTTCATTGAGAAAAGGAGTAAATCATTACACCCTGACATCAAGCTGTTCCTGTTGGGGTTTTTTTTTTTGTCACTATGACTGCTTTTCTTAATTATTCGAAGAACTCTTTTATAAGAATATCGTTTTTTCTTTCTCATTTCTCTTTCTTCCTTTCAGCCCAAGGAGGGCAGTCGTATCTGGAAGATGCACATAGTGAAGGGGCAGGACGGCTTGGGCGTCCAGATTACAGGCGGCCGTGGCTCCAAGCGTTCACCCCACGGCATCATCGTGGCTCATGTGGAGAAAGGTGGAGCCGTACAGAGGTAACAACCCCCCCCACACACCGTTCAGGCTTTAAGTGGCAATCATGCACTGTCGTGACAACCACGCCGGACACTCCTGATCAGTGTTTCATCCATATGCAAAACGTCATGGCTTCTCGAGTGCACTCCCATCAAACTTCAAAAGCCGCCGTCGGGTCCATATTCAAGCTAATTTGAAATTTATGCACGTTTTACAATCATAGTCAGCAACGCAGACTCTGTGGTCCTTTTTTTTTAAAAAGAAAAAAGAAAAAAAGATATAAATGCTTGTAGAATTATTACCATAGTGATCTTTTAACTCTTGATTGTTTAGTTGAATATCAAATACTATTGGTTCAGGGTTTCTAAGCAGGCTTTTAATGACTTTGTTAAATTACAGGGAACTCCCATATTCTTTTAAAACCCAAACCTGCGCCTTGTCTCCTTTTTACTCCATAAATAGAATCTCATAAATAATAGTACTGAATGTAGCTGGGTCAACTTTGACTAAACACAGGCTGTGTCTGAAGCTGCAAGACGTTAGGGAAATTGCTGACTTGCTTCTTTGTGCAAATCAGAAAAGCACACATTGGCAAAGGATTGTGAAAGCACAACAACCTAATGGTAATGATCCAAGAACTGATGTTAGATTGAGATCACTTGTTTCAAAACATTTGACTAGACCCCCTTAGGTGGTATTATAAGTTGCGTGGGAACTGTTTAAGAAGAAAAATATTGCTTTGTGGTTTGTGCTTTGGGATTTTTTTCACAGATGCTAAAGAAGTTTATTGTATAAAATATGCGCTTTAACTTTCTGAAGAAAATATACATGTAGCTCCTTCAGAATCTCAACAGTGACGGTGGGCTGTTTATATGGGACTGGCATGATTTGGCTTCATTGTTTAAGTAAAACCTTTGCATTCGATCACTGCTGAGCCCTCTTAAAGCAAAATGTCATCATCATTACATTAGCATCATTTGGCAGACACTCTTATCCAAAACAACTTACATTTATCTAATTTTTTTTGTTTCATTTTTATACAACTGAGCAATTAAGGGTTAAGAGCCTTGCTCAAGGGCCCAACAGAGGCATCTTGGCGGTGCTTGGATTTGAACTCACAACCTTCCGATCAGTAGTCCAGCGTCTTAACCACTGAGCTACCACTGACTTATAATACCTTATAAGTGTGGTAATATCAGGAGCGATAATGATTTCTATTATTCTTGTAAAGACTTGTTGCAAAAAGCCTCACAATATCCCGTCATGCAGCTTTGTCTATCAAGCATGGAAATTAATTTCTTTAAGGTACCTTATTAGGTTGGAGTACCCATGGATTCATTAGAGAAACGGAGGCCTCTCAGCATTTTAATTACCCTGTTTGAATACGTGAATGCTTAAATAGCTTTTGCTATCCATAAATAACGAGCTTATAAAAGTCACGGGTTCGTGTGTATCAAAGCCCATTTTTGGTTGATTTTCTGAAAGCAATAAGCATGGATTAATATGTATACTGGTGTGTATTAAGTAAGGAATAAAATATGACGAGGCGTGCTGTTAGTTAAAAATAAGCAACCAGTGGAGTTATGGTTATCATACCGAAGATGACTGTTTTCTTGTTTCAGCAAAGGCTGAGCGTTTTTATTCCTCTTTCATCACAGAAATTTGCCAATGATTGCGATTTTTAGTTTATTATTAGTCTATTTTTTTCTGTCTCTTCAAGAAGTTTAAACGACATAACAGAATGCAGCTTGTCATGTTACTGAGGTAACGGCGAGTGAAACGTGAGATGTAACGCTTCCTGACTGTTACAAAGCGCTGACACTGGAGACTCCTTTCATAAGTCTTTAACTTTACTGAATCTTTTCCTGAACCTTTACCGTATAACTTTGCTGAATCTTTACTGAACGCTTAAGTACATTACATATTTTCTTTCTTTTTTTAAAGCTATTTTTAAATTGCAGCAAGGTTTAATGTTTGTTTTTAGCCATATGTTATATGCAGTGTGTGCCATATCATGCCTTGAGATTAAGCTACTATGGAAACAACACCATATTAGAATAAGTTTAGTACTTGAAACCTGAACTGACTTTCAGGGGGCAGTACAGGCAGCACGGTGCTGTTGTCCCATCAGAGAAATCAGATTCGATCATTTCAGCAGTGGATTAACGCATGTTCTGTTTGCGTTTGTTAAAGGGACGGACGATTAAAGGCAGGTGATGAGCTGCTGATGATCAACGGTCAGTCTTTGGTTGGCCTCTCACATCAGGAGGCCGTGGCTGTCCTTCGTTCCACTGCGGGCCTCGTGCAGCTGGTTGTGGCTTCAAGGGTACTTTTAATAAACAAACCTTCACACTGATACTCACACTGATACTGTTTAGGCAAAATAAGACTCCTCTGGAGTGTGCTTTTTTATTGGAAATGACAACTTTAAAATGTTTTTTTTTTTTTCATACACACAGTTATTGTCGGATCTATTTTAAGTCCCAGGCTGAAGCCTCTGAGAAAAAAGAAATGTAAACCTCGGCTATAGAGGAGAAAGTTAAATGTAAACCTAGAGTGTTCAAAAGTTGACGTCTTCTTTTTTTTTCCCCTTTCTAATGGCTTTATTTGCCTCAGGATGAGTCTGAAGTGGACTTCCACAAATACCCATCGAGCAGCCTCCCCGACCTCGTGAGCACGTGCTCAGCGCAGGACGCGCCTCCTTCCCCTGGGGACGGGAAAGAGAACATGGAGCCGGATACGGAGGACGTGAGGGCCAGCAGCCTCTCACTGCCCACCCAGGACTCAGTACGTACGCCAGATATGCTATCAGTATCACTATCTCTGGCTTTCATCTTATGCAGCCTCCCTGTTTGGCTGCCCAATCATGCCTTGTTTTGTTTATGTCCTGTTGCTATTTTTTTTTCCACCGTTCCTATGAATTCTCCAAAATCCGTCACTTATAACTCATATCTCACAGATTCATTAACTCCCCACAACATTCTGTAGCATGCGGCATTTCTGAATAGGCCACTGCTGTATAAGAAATAATTCATTTCCAAGCAGCACCACACAACCTGAGTGCTGTCAGACATTGTTAATGTTTAATCGAGCCTCAGCTAAGCATTATTTTAGTCCCACAATAACAGAGCTCATTCTGGGCAATCATTGCATCGACACAATGCAAAGGTCAGCATGGTGGAGTTAAACATTCAGGCACTTTATAGAATGTCAGCATTGCAGGCCGCCCCCATATTATCAGCAGCACTGATTTCCAGCAGATTGTCTCTGTTTGTTCCCACTAACAAGTTGAAAAAATTAAAATGTGTGTAGCAATTGCATTAAATTACATTAGCATTCATGAGCGTGATGTCTTCACCCTGTGTTATGGTGAAATAGTTCACCATAGTTTACACCACAGTTTGTATCTGGAGAATTTCTGGTATCTGAGATTGCAGTGAGAGTGTTGTGTCCGGACTCGTGATCATATGAGGAGATTTCACCTTACTTTCCCTGTACAGAAGAACCGCTGTACGTTGATCCGATTTAAATTGCCTTGCCTCACAATTGCAGCAGTCTGATATAGCACCCCTGAACAGAATGTTCTTCAACTTAAATTTTTGTCTGTCCTCGGTCATATCATATGACTTCTAACCATGTGATCAATCCCAATCAATAGATTGCACTATTTAATATGCATGCGTATTTCCGCTTCTCCGACGATAGCTGTGGACCGAGATTATTGATTATGATCATTATGTATATTTCCCTTTACATCGAAAGTTTCAGCACTGGACAGGTGCAGTTATTTAAAGACCTACAAAAATGCTTTTATGGTCTCCAATGAGACAATTCAGAATGAGTTGAAGGATGCTTTCATATATGCCTTGTCCATTTGAATTGAACGCCGGTGCAGGGTCCGTTCTCTGTGCATGTGTTTGGGCTGACAATAAACACAATCGGTTGTGGACCAAAACAACAACAATCAGGAGACAGCATCTGATTGATGTGGTCTCCATCCTGTTTGACTGCAGTGAGACAAGGGATTTGATCCTGGATCAACTCAACTGCATAAACTGAAACAAATGTGTATTTTGGGTAACAGGCAGCATTTAACTGACCCAAGAGGCACAAACTGAGCCAAAGGACAGAGTTGTAGTACTGCAGGAGGGTGATGTGTTCTGGATATCTGCACAGATGAGCAAAAGCAAAAAAATTGATTCTATGCACAAAAAGTTAGTCAGTTATACCATTTTCCCCTGAAAATAAGATTGAAGAATGTCTTATTTTCCTATGACTGATCAATGTAAAATACAGATGTTACCCTTATATATATATATATATATATATATATATATACACTGTACTTTAATTCAAAAAGCAGTAGTAATTACATTAATTAGCATCATTTGGCAGACACCCTTATCCAGGTTGACTTACATTGGTCACATTTATACAACTGAGCAGTTGAGGGTTAAGGGCCTTGCTCAAGGGCCCAGCAGAGGCAGCTTGGCGGTGCTTGGATTTGAACTCACAACCTTCCGATCAGTAGTCCAGCATCTTAACCACCGAGCTACCACTGTCCCATAGACTGTAGTTGTATAATTGTGGCTTAACTTAGGTGCGTCATTTCTGATGTCTCTTGGCGGGACGCATTTTACAGGGCGAGGTCGCCAGTCCCACTCCTAACCCTCCCCTAATGTGGGGGCGGGATCACGCAACACACAGAGACAGACAACCATCCACACTCACATTCACATCTACAGGCAATTTAGGGTAGCCAATCCACTTAATGCGCATGTCTTTGGACTGTGGGAGGAAACCGGAGTACCCGGAGGAAACCCACGCAGACACGGGGAGAACATGCAAACTCCACACAGAGAAGCATGTGTCGTGCCGAACCCAGGACCTTCTCGCTGTGCGGCGACAGTGCTAACCACTTGGCCACCGTGCCGCCCCACTCTTCGGTACAGAACAGTGAAATTCTTTTCTTCGTATATCCCTGCTGGTTAGGACGATAGCCATAATATGGCCCCCTGGAGCAGATAGGGTTAAGGGCCTTGCCCACCAGTGAGAGCTTGAACCCCAAACTGTCTGCTGAATAACACAGAGCCTTTACTATTAAGCCACCACTGCCTTGAGAGAGCGGGTAAAGTTACAGTACAGTTGTGAAAACTGAATACACACTCGATGGTTCTCTTTACTCAAGAGTGCTAATATAAGTGCTTAGTGAAGATGCTGGAAGACAATTCAGGTGTGTGGACAGACAGGAGATATTTATTCCTGTGTGTTAGCACGGAAAAGTGTCTTAATGCATGCTTTCCTTGGATCTTGCGGGGTTGAGTCTAGGCATGCTTGTGGCCCAGAGGGAACTTAAACCAGAGCAGGGCTTATGCGTTTACAGGTAGATGCTGGCTGGACTGTATTATTTTATTTTACCAGACCTTTTTCTTTTAATAAAATATACACTGTCATCACTGTTGCATTGGTTCGTAGAGCTGACATAGAGCTCTGAGGCGTTCAGTTGATAACTACCTTAGGAAGTCTCTTCCTTTGCATCCTTTTATTACTTTGGATGCAAGCTGTGTTAGCACAAGCATGTAACCTCAACCACCATAACATGGCACCTATGTAATGAAATAATTTATAAGGACTTTCCATGTACAACTCGGCAAATCCCTAGGTTATTGTCAGAGGTCTATACTTACAGTCGTTGCATGATAATCCTGTTTATTCAGATCACGTTAAAAACCAGCCGCACGTCCCAACCTTTTCTCACACACTTTTGTCCTATGTAGGTTTTGTAAGGAAAGTTACAAGACACACTTGCCATCGTGTCAGCTGACAATGATTGGGCGTGTGTTTTTCAGCGCACAGTCACTTGTCAGGGTTTTGTTGTTTTTTTTCAACTGTCAGGTGTAGGAGCGTTTGAAGAGAAAGAGGGAGAGGAGGAAAGCAGAGGAGAGCTACAGAAAAGAGAGGACTGGGAAAGGCACACAGCTGTGACCATTAAATTAAGTCCTGTGAGGCATGGAAGTGCACTGTTTTGTGGAAGCCCATGGGTTCATATGTGATTGAATTAGCAGTACAGTGTGGATCATGCAGGAGACATACCTGTATTTCCAACAAATACAAATTAAAGTCAGAATGAGAGCTCACTCACCACATTGAATTTTGCTGGCATTTTTAATGATTTTGAGCATTCGTGTGTACATGTGCAATGGCTTACGTCTGGAAGAGTTTGCTGCCGGGAAACGACTTTCTGAGCATCACGGTGCATGTCACATTTGTTCATGATCTAAAGTCAGTTGGGCATCAAAGTTTATACAATGAACAGTAAGGAATGTATGCTGGAGGACTTGCTTAAAGTTTGATGACCATCAACAGATAAAGGCATTGCAGTAGGGTATACAGGGAGAAGATGCTGCTCAATCCATGGATCTCTCCTGTGAGGCCTGGAAAACATTTCTGTGTTTGTTGTTGCACTTCCCCAACATGCCAGACTTTTGATAAAAAGTATTTTATTTTTAATGGAAGCCAGATTGTGTTCATTGGGGAAGTGGTAGTTCAGTGGTTAAGATGTTGGCCTGCTCCTTGAAGGTTGTGAGTTCAAATGCCAACACTGCAAAGCTACCACTTCTGGGCCCTTGTGCAAGGTCCTTAACGCTCAACTGCTCTGGATAAGGGTGTCTGCTAAATGTTGTAAATCTAATATCTTACTTTGAAAGAGCAAACTTTATTTCAGACTGCATTGCACCTAGAAATAAAAGTACTTAACCTGGATTTTTGAAGTTCTATTTCTGTTAAGCCAGTTACTATAAAATAGTTAAACCTTGGATAAAATTGTTTGTCTGAGTTTAATTTTACAATAGAGTAAATTCATTCCTGTTGCCTTAATACAGTTAACTCAGAACCTGAGGTGGTTTAAATTTCCAAAATGGCAGCCCCTAGTCAATCTCTGGTTTCTCTCAGAAGTGCCGATAGTTATTAATCTCAAGATTGTTGCTGTTTACGTTTTTAGGCTGATAATTCCATCAGGGTAGACCGTTTTAGAGCATTTTAGATTTTATCCAGGTCAAGGTTTTGTTAAAGCGTGAAAAATCAGATGAGTCAAACTGAAATCAAAACATAGATCAACAAATCCTTGATTAGCTCCAAATCTCCCCTTAGAGGTGCTCTGACTGTTTGCATTTTGTCAACATTGGCTGAGATTCCTCACTTCTTTGTTGCTAGCACACTGGTTTATTAGCACAAGGAACATTTCTCTAGCGTGAAGATCATAACTGCCGTTTACACTAGTGTACCAGGGTATATGTGAACCTTCGGATGAAACAAGGTTCAGCATCAGGAGTGTGCTACATTCCTAAGACACTCCACAAACATTAACAAAGCCAACGAAAAAAAGGCCAGAAAATCCTTTTCTTTGTTTTCTCAGGAAGTAGCTCAAGAAAAGAAGTGTTCTCTCTTTTGTCACCACAAGGAATTCAGTTAGCACTGTAAATGTGTAAAGCTCTGGATTTCCTGCGTGGGCTCCAAGTTCACTGCTGTGTCTATGATTCTTTTTGTCCTCAATCAGTTCACAGAGCTGGATAAGCTGGAGGAGCACGCGCGATTCGAGGGACCCAAGGGATGTCGCAGTCCAACACCTATGAAATTCCGCAGCAGATCCCAAGGTCAGAGACAAGTAGCGGCATCAAAGCAGAGCATGTCCAGTTTCTCCGAAATTTGGCTAGAGGGATCCTGACTATTCCATTTCCCTTTAGCATGTTTTCAGTATGTCCATATTGATCATTGATTATCACTGTATGCGACACTGGTTTTGTTATAATCAGGTGGTGGCAGCCGTCTAGAGTCTGTCGGGGAGGATGACGAGTTGATCGTTGAAAATGGCGAGGCAGGAAGTGACATGGCGGAGAAAGCAGCTCGCGGTAGGCGGAAACATTCCCTCCCACAGCAACTGGACTCGGTGGGAATCCGACAGGTCAGTTCATCCTCAGGCTCTCATTTAAACCTTGGGTACTTACTCCTTAAACTTAGTGTTTGCAGTTTTGTATGTGATAAACACACACCTACAGTTCCTGAAAGAGTTTAGCATGGTCTTGCACGTCTTACAGCCAGGTACCCAGTTAACAGTTATCATGACATTAATCCTCTAAACTACTAATACCAACCAACTACTACCTGTACAGTACACGATACACAAGTTAACTCCATGAGTTGCAGGAGAGAGTGACGCGTACATCCGGGCATCGTCCAAATGTATCGTACCTCATACACTGTTACGCTGGCCTGGCAGCGATGCCTGCCCACGAATCTTAAATATTTTCTAAATATTTTTAGCGTATCGCAATCGTCATCGTAACTTCGAAAAATCGGATGTCGAGCCATGGTAACTCAGGGATCATCTGTGTAAGAATATTACATGTTTATTAGAATTGTAGCACTTTTAATTTCATAACTTTCCACCATCAGAACACATTCAAGTTGACATTATTTATAGGCCTACATGTTTTTGAGTTGCTTGGATTAAACCCAGTTCAATTCAAGGGACCAGTCAAACAGGCTAATAACTACAGGAACATAATAATACATATAATAGCTTCTATAATAGAGGGTTGTTTTCCACGACTGTAACAAAATAAAAATCTGGGACTCTGGCTATGCTTCACAGACCACCGCTCTAATGAATGGATTAAGTCCCCTTGGATGGATCTTTTTAATTGGATCTACAATTGTCAAGAGTTAACAAGAGTGAAACAAATAGGGGAAATTATTTTAGGCTCACTTTTACTCTTATTATTAATATTTCTTGGATGCCAGCAACTATTTCATCAGCTTGTATTGGCAGCAGATTCGAATATTATATTATCGTCTTACAGTTACACTCTTGAAAAAAGGAGCTGGAAAAATGTGAAACCCTTCTGTTGGTTTTAACATTAACCCTTTTTCCAGAGTGTAGGCAAGAGTGATAATCAGCGCTTTTCGGATTAGCATGTAAATAATTGCAGGAGGAAATTGTGAAGCATGAAATCCTAATGTAACAAATTAACTGCATTATGGTGTAAAATTGAATACATTCTGTTGCAAAACTATCTGTCAGTATATATTCTATGCATTACGTTATCCGATACATCTCACAATAGGCTCTCTGCTAGAGGTCTATGGCCTAAAAAGCTCCAAATTGGTGCATCACCGAAACAAATCAACAGGTTAATAATGTTGCTTGCTCGCTCTGTGGATCACGCCGAACAACGAAGCATGTCTGGTGATTCTCCTGCTTTATTCATGCTTTTCTTTGTCATCTCGTCCAGGAATATCAAATCGTGAAGAAATCAGCACGGTCTCTAAGTACTGTTCAAGTGGAGTCTCCATGGCGACTAGCCCAACCGTCTATTATCTCCAACATTGTCCTGATGAAAGGACAAGGCAAGGTGAGTGGCCACTCTGGACACTCGTCTCACACAGAAGACACATTAGACCCATCTCGGTCCCACAAGGGCCGGTCATAAATAAAAGGTTGTCGTTTATTAAATATAGATGATGAATGAAGATTATGCTTTAGATTTTTGGCATTTATTAATTTAATCGTTTTCATTTAGTTCCTTATTTGTGAAGTGTTATATGTGCCGAGTTATGAATTCTGGGTGACAATATTAATTCATAACTAATTAATTGATATTAATGTTTTTTAAAACCCTAATGTAGCTGAACTCTAGTACGAATGCAGAGTAATCTCTGACTTTTCCTTCATGTCTAGGGTCTGGGTTTCAGCATTGTTGGAGGCCAGGATTCTGCACGGGGTAGAATGGGGATATTTGTCAAGACCATTTTCCCCAATGGAGCAGCAGCAGCAGATGGTAGACTCAAGGAGGGTAAGAGCTAGCAGGGATACTACAGTGAGCTGCTATAATGACAATGATCTAGTGCAGGGTTTGTCAGGTGATGGCGCATTGCGTGGATGTGACCCAAAAAGAATTTCAGCAGACCGAACCAAGGACTTAAAGGAATAATGCAGCGGAGCAAATCAACATATGAAAAAAGTCTGGCCATTTTTCAGTGACTCTACAGGGTGTCTGAAAAGTGAACCAATGAGAGTAAAACTCTGTATACTTAATTTTGTATTTATTATTTGCTCCACATGCACACCCTTATGTGTTATGCATTTTCTTAGACACTGTATCATATTTTTTCCAATTTTGCTCAACATTGTCAGAATCAAAATCTTTGCTAAACATTAGGTCCCTGACTTTTGATTCCCATTGATTCCTGACTTTTTTTTTTTTACACTTTGTAGTTTTTTTTTATCTGTCTTCCACCACTTAATCCTGGTCAGGGTCGCGAGGGGAAGCTGGCGCCAATCCCAGCTGACATCGGGTGAGAGGCGGGATACGCCCTGGGCAGGTCACCAATCCACCGCA